>QJNY01000342.1:0-13180 GCA_004155945.1 Monosporascus sp. mg162
GGGGGGAGGGGGAGGACAGGGAATGACAACTACATGTAAAGCCCACTTGTACGACTCGTCGATCGTCGAAAGCCATGTTTATCTGTGCGCACGCACGCTCGAGAAACAAATCTCCAGCGTGGCGTATCCTGACATTAAATTATACTCAACTCCCCCCCATGAATGTTGCATGCCGTCCAGCCTGCCTGCCCACTTGCGTAACGCATCGACCGGCCGCATTCCATCGAGTCGGTCAGTCTATAAACGCCCGCGCATCGGTGACTGGTTTACCTGCGCGCTCACTAATCTGCCAACCGGACATATTTCACGCGCATCACGGGGGAATAGAACGGACGGACGGACAGCTGCTGGCTGGACTAGCTCACCAACATGGGGCGACGACACCGTAATACTATCTATGGCCGCGAGGCCCTAACGGAATCGGTGGAGGACCTCGTCGTGGGGACCACGCAACTGTACGAGGCCGACGGACAGATACGATACATTCCCATGCCGACGCCGGACCCGAAAGGTACTGTGCGGCCGTCCGACGGAATACCTGGGAGACAGAGCAGGGACCAAGGCTGACCGTCTTCTATCTCGTAGATCCCTTCAACTTACCGCAATGGAGAAAGTGGCTAGCCGTCGTAACGCTCTGCTTTTGTAAGCATCACCTGCTTCCCCCCCTGAATAAACCCTCCTTACTTTTTTCACCCGACTTACGCATCTCTCCTCCCCGCTCAAAGACGGCGCACTCGCGGCGTCCTCGGAGGCCATAATCGGCGCGCTCCTGCCGGTCTTCATGTTGGAGTACGGCGGCGTGGACCCCAAGATCCTGGGAACCTCGGAGGACCTCACGGACCTGGACACGTTGATCGCGGGGCTCGACGGCCCGCCCGCGTGGAAGATCGCGCTGCTCTCGACGGCGCCGATGATCGTCAACGGCGTGGCCTCGTGGGTCCTGATCCCGCTCTCTATCGCCGTCGGCCGGCGGCCCGTCATCCTGCTGTGCGGGGCCCTCGCGTTTGTCGGCGGCATCTGGGCGGCGACGAGCGGGGGCCTGGAGAGCCACATCGCGGCGCGGTGCTTCCAGGGCATCGGAGCTGGTACTATCGACGCCCTGATCCCTCTGATCATCCAGGACTTCATGTTCATCCATGAGCGTAACAAGGCCGTGGCCGCCGTCAACGCTAGCACGGGCCTTATAATCGTGGGCCTCGGTGTTGGGAGGTCAGTCGAGAATTAGCGACGCGCGTATCTTTTGATCAAGCTAAAACTAACAACTATCGTAGCCCCCTTATAGTCACCCGGATGAGCTGGAGGTGGGTTTACGGCATCACCTCGATCATTGGCCTTGTGACCTGGATCAGCATCTTCCTCTGCCTGCCGGAGACGCGGCGGGTCCGCACGCCCGACGAGCTCGGTAAGCGCCGAGGTCCCCTCCTTATCGCGAAACGTAACTGACAGGGACACAGCCGGCAAGGTGGTGTACCCGCTGCGGCGGGGCGAGACGCGCCCGCGCCTCGACTACTCGCGGTATGGGTACCGGACGCCGTGGGTGGAGTTCGGGCTGTTCAACGCGGGGATGGAGTGGCGGCGGGCGGCGACGGCGGTGTGGCTGTCGGTGAAGACGGCCGTGTTCCCGAACGTGCTGTGGTGCGTGGCGCTGAACGCGGCGTTGACGGGCGCGTTCGGTGCCGTGCAGCAGGTGTCGAGCTCCGTGCTCATCTCCAGCGGCTGGCGGTTCGAGGAGTTGGGCCTCTTCGTGCTGCCCATCGTCGTCGCGTCCCCCCTCGTCTGGCTGTTCGGGGGGTTCATCGCCGACCGCGTCAGCAACGCCATGGCGCGCCGGAGCGGCGGCCGCCGCGAGCCCGAGGCCCACCTGGTCAACCTAATCCTCCCCGTCCTCGCCGGCGTCGCCGGCCCAATGGTCTTCGGCTCCTCAGCCCAGAACGTCGGCGTCAGCCTGCCGTCCTGGGTCGTCCTCATCGGCGTCTTCATACTGAGCTTCGCGAGCTCCACCATTACGACGCTCATCAGCGTGTATCTCGTTGAAAGCTACCCGAATTTCGCCGGGTGAGTCTTCATTATCACTTTCATGAACCTATTTATAGCACAGGTACCATCGTCCATGTACACTCCGTCCGAAGCTAACATCACTGTCTTGATTCGCGTAGCCCCGTCCTGGTGACCGTGTCAACATTAAGGCTCATCTTCGGCTTCCTGCTGAACTTCAACGTGACGACGTGGATCGACAACATGGGCTTCTTCGGCGCCTTCAGCGTATACAGCGGCACCATCTTGGGCATCGCCCTCCTGTTGCCCGTGATCTTCTTCTACGGCAAGCGAATCCGCCACTGGTCGGCCGGCCGTCTCGAACGGACGGAGAACAAGGCCAAGAAGATGTCCGACGAGGAGGGGGGCAGCACGGAAGACATCCAGCTAAATGGCGCTAAATCCTTGCCTTTCGACGGCGATGATAGTGCGAGCGTCTATAGCACTCCCTGGCTCCGTGGTACGAACAGTGACACAATCGAACTAGTGGAGTCGAAGGAAGGACGCCAGAACATGATCAAGATCGGCAAGGCGTTCTGATACCACAGTCTCTCAGGCTTTCTTTCGGATGATCAGACCAGTGTTGTGTATTTCTAGTGAGTCATGATTTATGTGGGTTATGCTTTTCGCTACGAAGTGCATGCGAAAGTGTTGTATATTAATAGTGGTTAGCAATAGGGAATGGAGCACGAAGCGAGGCGTTAGGAGATCATTATATACCTTACAATACAGTCATTACCTCGATTGACATGGACTATGTTAATGAAACTCTGTGCGTGGATGTGCACCATAGATCAATGTGCCAAACCACGGCACCAGTATTGGGAGACGTCCTGGAGCATGGAAGGGCCCCCCGGGTTGCAACGAGTATGAGCTGGACGCAGAGGATGGGCATCATAACAGAATCGTGCAGCAAAGGCTTACGAACAGATATCGGGTAGATGGCCACTATCCACTGGCCTTACCGGTGAGATTCTTCAAAGAAAACAGGTGTCGGGTATTCACTCGCGGAAGAGCATGGGCCGAATGTCCAGCCACAACACACAAAACACAAACGCTTGCAGATCAAGATAGAGTCAAGTGCGAGCCGAGAAACCATATGGTACCCTGTCAAGATGGATGGCGAAGAAGAGTCTCCGAGACGTATTACGGGAAACTCAATGGAGAACTGTGGTCCCCGGCAGATACTCAAGCCGCCTGCAAGTTGATGAGAACTGCGACCACATCATCAACGGCGTGCCGCTGGAATCCTATGAAAGCCACAGTTAGCTTATGCTTCGCTGATATTGTCATATAGAAAGCAGATCAAGCGAAGTGTAATCAGAATATGTAAGAATTGACTATCACCTTTCTACCTGCTATAGCAGCCCCGGCGAGGGCGCCAACAGAGTAGAATCAATCGCAAATTACCTCATCATGAAAGCCATAAAAGAAAATGAAGTCGCGGATTATGGAAAAGAGTATCTGCTTACCTCTCCGTACGGATCCGACGCATACAAATGTCATAGGATGTTTCTCTATGCGAACAAGAAAAGATGGGAAAGTTTTCAGGCACGAAGGAAGATGAAGACTTGATTGGAGGCCGCAGATAAAAGAAAAAGTTCGGAGTTCCCACTAATCTCGCATGGCAGCCCCACTATCCCGTATTGGGCTTAGAATACGGGAAGCGGGGGCTGATTAAGTCCGACCCAAATTTTGGATTAGGGCAAATACTTTTCCACCCACACAAAATCGCCTTAGCCGATCCATCTCAGGAAAGTAACGCTCGGGACTTCAAGGTAAGGAAAAAAGAATTGTGTGAAGAAGCACATCACGAACGACATCCGCCCCGGCACCTCCAACCAGTGAGTCTCTCTCTAACTTCCCTACACGACATAAATCTTCGGACCTCTTCATCGTGTCGCCATATCCTTCGCGCCGTTTCCCTGCGATACCTTTCGCTAATCTCCCCGCCGTAGCACATTCTCAAAATGGGCGACGCAACCATCGAGTCTCCATCCTGGCGCCTGGTCGAGGTCGGCCGCATCGTCCTCATCCAGGGCGACAGCCCCTACACCGGCCGCCTTGCCACCATCGTCGAGATCATTGACCACAAGCGCGTATGTTCCACAATAAACAAACCCGGCCGAAGAACGAATTGGGCGCAGTGATTGACTGGATTTTAGGCTCTGGTTGATGGACCGTCGTCGGACCCCAAGCTCGTCGTTCCCCGGCAAGCCGTACGCCTGAAGGACGTCCTGCTGGCACCCTTCGTCATTCCTAAGCTGCCGCGAGCTGCCCGAACAGGAGCCGTCAAGGCTGCGTGGGAGAAGGCGGGCATCGACGCGAAGTGGAAGGAGAGCAACTGGGCCAAGAGAAAGGAGCAGACGGAGAGAAGGAAGGCCCTGACCGACTTCGACCGATTCAAGGTTATGCGACTCAAGAAGCAGCGACGATTCGAGCAGCGCAAGGCCCTCGCCAAGGTCAAGGCTTCCGCATAAATCAGGTGCGACACGCAACGCATAGGAAAGGGGCGTTAAGTGACCCGGCACGGTCTGGCCTCGCAAGAGGAGCGGAGGGTAGTCTGATGCTACGAATTCTGGTCTTGCATGATACTACATCGATACACCGGCATGGGGTTGATGGATGGAATCACTTTTGCTGCTTCGTCTGGGAAGACGTGTATGCCACACAAAGATTTTACAAGAGGTGACCGGCGTCAATGATATGGACATTCCACAAACAAAAAGAGACCTCGTAAAGAAAAAGAAAAAATCCTAGACGAAGGCTTATTGTCTATGTGCAGTACTGACTGGGGTTGTCTTAATGCAAACGATAATGATCACTCAATCCTCTACTGGCAAATAACAAGCCTTGCGTCCTCAACATAAATATCACGCATGAATTACCCAAAGAACAATACGGCATATCCTCGTTCTCAAGAAGAGCTCTCAACATTCGATAGCTATCTCTAAACGTAATGCCTCCATAACGTAAACTCTACTAGAAATACCTACTAGAAATACCTACTAGAAATATCTACTACAATACCTACGACAGTACCCCCCCAGGCGCGTCATTATATATATGATATGTAGGTACATAGTAAGTGCTGTATAGTTGCACGCTTAAGAGGTACTTAATACCCGTAGCACAAAATTCTAAATCCGGCTTAGTGTCGCCGACCGCGGTAAACCCTAGAAATGTACCCAATCGTAGTCACATTTAGCAACTTTTCCACCACATTGACGAAGCCCACCAACAACCCGGTACAATCATTCGTTAGCCCCTCCAAAAGGTAGACGACGACGTCTCTCGGCCCAACCGATATTCTGTGAGTGCAGTCCCTTTTTAGGTTTCGGCGCAGGAAGGAAAATCATCTTGAGGCGGACAAGAAATCCAGGATATTTTGTGATCTGGTCAGAATTCTCTACGCCACCAGCCGACCATTTTCCCCACCAATCCGCATCCCACTTTCGCAGCCAGCCAAGTTTTCGGATCGAGGGGTAAAAAATTAAGAATTCAAACAAAAAAGAGAAACTAATTCGAGCGCTGTTCGATTTTCCCAGAGTCCCGCAGAAAGAATGGCCAACCCTCGCGTCGAAGAGCTCCCCGACGAGGAGCCTAAGAAGACCACCGTCGAGGAGCACGAGGACGATGAGAGCTCCGACTCCGAGATCGAGGCTGGCGAGAGCGGCCCTGCCGGCTCGACCGCTGTGATCCACTCCCGCAATGAGAAGAAGGCCCGGAAGGCCATCGAGAAGCTGCACCTGCAGCGCGTCCCCGGCATCACCCGTGTCACCCTTCGCCGACCGAAGAACGTGAGTTGTCAACCGGGTTTTATTTTTATTTATATTTTTTTAATGCGGCAATCCGAGTGCGGGAAGACTAGGAGCCGGCTACGGCATCGTACGACCGGACGAATGGCGAGGAAGCCGTGAAATATCAGTCCTCGAATTAGGCTTGGATGACTAGCGATTGGAATGCCAACTTCTGCATTCCGTCTCGAGATTGCTCGCTGTACGACCGGAGTCGAGACTGACAAGACTGCGCTTACCAGATCCTTTTCGTTATCAACAACCCGGAGGTCTACAAGTCGCCCAACAGCAACACCTACATGTGAGTACTCGAGGTGATACACGTACAGGCGAGACAGATGCGGCTTCTAACACCGTCTAGCGTCTTCGGTGAGGCTAAGATCGAGGACCTCAACTCTGCCGCCCAGCAAGCTGCTGCAGCGCAGCTGGCCCAGGCTGGTGGTGAGCATGATCACGACCACGCCGGCCATGACCACAGCCACGGCGAGCCAAGCAAGGCCGCCGAGGGCGCCGAGGCCAAGAAGGACGACGATGACGATGACGAGGAGGTGGATGCCGAGGGTCTGGAGGATAAGGACATTGAGCTGGTCCAGACCCAAGCCGGCGTCTCCCGGAAGAAGGCGATCAAGGCTCTGAAAGAGAATGACAACGACATAGTCAACTCAATTATGGCCTTGAGTGTCTAGTGGACGTATCTAGTGGACGTATCTAGCGTCCAAGGATCATTTTCCAACGTTGGCATTTAGACTGTGGCCTCTGTGGCTGTGGCACGGACGATATGGGAACAGCGTGCATGGGTGGGGCCAAAAAGGGGGACGGTTTACCGCTATGTATCGCGATCTAAAAAGAGAGCCGTCCAAGGGATTCTTAATGAATCCTTCAGCACATCCGCAGTGTAAGGTGCCCTGTGCTTGGTGACATCAGTTGTAATTGCCCTGTGATGACGCTCGATTTTTGGTGACTTTTCAGCTGCTACTCCGTATGGTTAATTGTAAATTTGATTTCTGAATTGACAATACTGAAGATCTGGACGATCAAATTCAAGATAGCTAGTCCTTACTCTCGTGTCATCATTGGAGGAATGGGGGAAAGTGTCAGATTGTTGGAAAGCTCCTGCTCATTGAAATTGGGTGTCACGTGACTTGAGTCACGGGATTTGGACCTTCCAAAACGCCGACCTCTCCCCGTCAAGCCGAATTAACTTTGATGCGAATTGCTTCACTACTCCACTCTCTTTACCTCACCATAGAACACATCACAAACATGGCGGCAGTAAGTTAACCCCTGAATGAGGTGCCTCTACGGGATGCCCGTTCGATTCCATACTGGAAGCCAATTCTACCGGAACCCTCATTCCCCAATTGACAGCTGCTTTCCGCTGCCGAAACAAGTGAGCTAATTTCTTTTCCGACGGAACAGCCACGAAGCGCAGCCCTCAAGCTCGACTGGGCCAAGGTGACGACGTCGCTGGGCCTGCGGGGCCAGACGGCGGCCTCGCTGCAGGCGTTCAAGCAGCGCAACGAGAACGCGCGGCGCCGCTTGGCCGCGCTGCAGGAGCAGGCCACGACGGTCGACTTCGCGCACTACCGCTCCGTGCTCAAGAACCAGGCCGTCGTCGACGAGGTCGAGCGCCGCTTCAAGGAGTTCAAGCCCGCCACCTACGACGTCCAGCGCCAGCTCAAGGCCATAGACGCCTTCGAGGTCGAGGCCGTCCGCAACGCGGAGCAGACCAAGGAGAAGGTCGACCTCGAGATCCAGGACCTCCAGAAGACCTTGAAGAATATCGAGGAGGCTCGTCCGTTCGACGAGCTCACTGTGGTATGTCTCGGAATGGGGAGGTGGATCGGCTGCTGCCCTGCCCGTGTTGGTGCCGGCAGACGAGCTAGTGGATATTGGGGAGATAAGGAGGATGCTGATTCGGAGTACAGGAGGAAGTCGCTGCCGCCGAGCCCTCGATCGACGAGAAGACCGCTAAGCTTGTGTCCAAGGGCCGCTGGACAGTGCCGGGATACAAGGTACAATTGCCCCCCTTCTTTTATCATGGCTACCGTTCTCGATCATGTCCGTGTTGCTTACAAAAGTTCCCGTCTAGGAAAAATTCGGCGACCTCTCCCTGCTATAGACGATCCACCACCAGCAGCAACGCATACCATTCCCTTTTCGTTGTGTACTCTAGCATTGTAGATAGCAAATCCGGGCGGCGGTGCGAGGCAGTGGAATCACAAAAGACTTCATTAATTCAGCTTGATCCCGTCCGCCCGTACTCTCCCGTATTGATCGTATTTGCCAGCTTCGGATACTTTTTCGTCTACGGGCGACTTTGTATGTTTACTCCAGGCCAGCGGTTGTCGAGCCCAAGCTTTCCCAGCCTTTCGCTACCTTACCGTTTCGACACAACTACAAGGTTATCCACGATTCTGGGGCAGCTGCCTAGCGGCAATAACCCATGGGTGTACTCGTCACCGGGTGCTTAGTTAACGCACGCGCGGATGCCAGTTATGAGGGTATCTTGCCAACATCGTGCAGAAATGACTTCACATGGGGTCCGCCCCATAGACCCTAATACAGACGGCCCGTGACAGTGCTGGGAGAGAACGAAACTAGGGACAACCATGTCGCTGGTACCCGATCCCCTATGATATCTTCTCTGGGGGTCTGTTATCGCTAATGACAAGCATGGAGTAGGCGTCGAGCCCATCGGCTAATAGCGGCATCTTCAAGCGTTTCTGCTCCATACAACTAGGGAGTGTTAAATAGGGTGGATCTACCACAAACATGAATGAAGAGCCTCCCTCTGCCCTGATTCATACGGATTACCCTGCGTCGGATCAAGAGCTCACGGGGAAGCCCTCTGTTCGAGGTAGATCCCCAAGCATGCACGATGGCCGCGTTAGGGCTGTCGTCGTCCATTATATATGGGCTGATGCATTTTCGACTTTACATGACGTTGCCCTCTTTCGCGTTTCGAAGCCCTTCCCCGACTGGATCGAGCCCATGAGATACCGGACGACACCGACCGACATAGCCCATATCAGCGCCGGAATCTGTGGCTTCCCTTATGACATGCCCAAGGACAAGAATGGCACGCACAGCGCCCTTATTTGTTGCAGCGAGAGTCGGGTTATGTATGGGGTGGCTTGCTCTAGCATGATGGGGATACGAAAGTAGGTACGTATAAGGACAGGTGACGGCAGCAATGGCTTGTATCGTTTTGGGCCTTGTCGATCTATCGTAGGCACTTCTGGTGGCCGCATAGCTGCCGATAACAACATGGCAATCTCCGAGCACAGGGGCTGGTTCGACTTCGATAACGAGGGGCATGGCTAACGAGGGCGTGCCCATTAACCACCATGGCAATGATGTCGACAAGTTTATCAAGGCCCTCGCAGTCACGACTGGAGAAATACGTGATGGCACGTTGGAATGCGACACTTCGGGCTTGGAGATAGCGTCTCGGTTGAAGTAACTCTTATGGCTTGTGAATGAACGAATGTTATTTCATATACGCAAGGAAGATCATCGAAGAGCAGGGTATGGATGAGCTTTTATAGGAAGATGCGAAAATGAATAGATAAAAGCCTGAGGTAGGTTTCCCGTTCGTCACTTTTACATACAGGTACGCTTATGCCTAGTTTGATGCGTGACTGCTAAGTGATATTGCTTCAGACATCCAAACTTAAAGCCCATAGTTGTCCCTTAAACGATCCGACCGACTTTAGAGTATCGAGGATATTGAAGCTTACAATTCAGCTTCGTTCCTTAAGGCTTTATTGGGCAAACTCCTTATGGATTGCGTTACCCGTATTAAGCCACAAGAGATTCTGCAGTATCGTTTCGGCCACCTAAGGCAGAAATACTGTCACCACCACGAACCCCCGCTTAAGCTGAGTCCCTTCAAAGAGAGCCATTTCAATTTTCCCAGAACGTAGGCAAGAGCATCCCTTCCGGCGTTATTCCGTGGGCAGGATATGCGCTATCTCGCGGTTGTCCGTCGATGCGGCACTCAATATTTGCTCGACCATGCGTCTGCTTATGCTGCGAGGTAATGGCGATCTGAGCCTGACCAAGGACCTCATAAAGGATATTCCCCCTTACGTGATTTTGTCGCATACTTTTGGGTGGGGGGTTGATGATCAAGAGGTTACCTTCAAAGATGTTAAGGAAAGTACGGGAAGAGACAAGGCTGGGTATCGAAAGATCCAGTTCTGCGGACAGCAAGCCGCTTCAAATGGCCTTCAATACTTCTGGGTGGATACTTGTTGCATTGACAAGTCGAACAATATCGAGCTTTCTGAAGCGATTAAAAAGTCTCCTTTTTCTGTCCTTACCCTCCCTCCTTGGCATTGGTCGAACCTAGGACAGGGGCTGTTCTAGATTGCTCTTGCAGCAGCGGCTGCAGGCTGAGCTCGCCGTTGTAAGGCAGATACATCGCGCGTTGACGTTGGTCTAACGTCCGTACTTTCGGAGTTGGTGGGGACGTAGGTTGGCCTAGTCCCGGACATCGTTTCGCTCCGGGTCCTCTTCCTCCCGTTGCTTTTCTTCTCCGAAGCCCCCTTTGGAGCCGGCTCAGTTGGCTCCCCCTGAACTTTTGATGAATTTGTAGGTGAACACCCACATCAACGGAAGGATGGCGTTCGGGCCTACGTCGTTGATTGCCTCTTGAAGTGTGGCGACGGCAACTGACTGCTTACCCGATATATCTGATCCCACTGCTTCTGTGCAATCGCTTTCCAGTCTTCTGCGTACCGGTGTTGCATAGCCTCGCGCCAGTTCTTGGGGGCAGGAGGGAGGTTATCTCGATGAAGGCGGTCCGGCCTGATCGCTGCCGAAAATACAGCGCTGAAGCCGGTTGGATATGTGTTGCGTTTTTCGAAATCCAGTCTGTAGCTCGTGTTGGCCGAAGGTGCCTCTTTCCTCTTTCCGCTTCGAGTCCTAGACTCAAAAACTGCTAAGGGATCTGGGAAATCCATTTCGGTACGGCGTTGTTGTGATCGAGAGGAACTCATTGATGTATTTTGAGCCTCACCCGGCAACGGCGCATGGTGTTGTTGATGACATGTATCTTCAGGGCCTGGAGTAGCTTCGGGTGTGGGCAAACCCCGCAGAGGGTTTTCGCCTCCCGAATCACCTGTTTTTCCTTGAGGATGGACGGGGTCGTCTTCGGAGTTATTGCTAACAGCCGAATCAAAGGATTCTTCTTCCGAATTGCAGTCTTCGTCAGCCTCCACCCCCTAGCTTCCTGTGAAGCTTCCTGATCAGGATGATCCGTAGCCACCACGATAGTGTCATATCTGGTTTCCTCGTCTTCAACTGACGGACCCTGCGTTGCCGTAATATCCACCCCGCCCCGCTTCCCCCTTCCTCCCCACCCAGTGACGCCTATATCCAAGAGATCACTGCTGAATATAACCCTCGACGTCCCCAGGAAGGTCGTTACGGAAGGTGGGATTAGGATGCTGTCGATCTGATCGTTCAGTTCCATGATCTTGAGTGACGATTTCTGCTGTTTGCCACGATACATCGTCTCGTCGAAGGTGACGTCTCGAACCGTGATAACGCGCTGCTGCGAAGAGATTCAGACTCTGTAGATGTTGCTAGCTACGTATCCAACAAGGTAGCCGATATAGGCCCTGGGATCCATCTTCTTCAGATGCTCTGCTCTCTGACGAGCTGCTTCCGTAAGCGCATAAGCTTCTGATCCGAAGAGGACAACGTTCGCAACGTTCGCCTTCAGACCTTCCTTGGGGATGAGTGTCTTGTCCCTCTTTGGCTATCCACTCGTTGAAGACCTGGATGGGTGTCTTCCAGCCTAGGGCCCTAGTGGGTGTACAGATGGTGATATACGTAGCTGCTTCAACAGCTTCAGGCCACAGGTTAGAAGGGGGGTTACTGCTGATCATCAGGCAATATGCCTTCGTGATAGCCACGCCCCTGGTGCGTTCTTGAACGCCTGCGGCTCTTTGGTGTAGGGGGGCGAAGGCTCATGGGAACACCTGTATCAAGAAGCCACCTTTCGGAACCTGTTTCCGAAGGACGTCTCTCCTGCAGCTTCTCTGAACAGTGCTCCAAATGCGTAATGGGTTCCCAAGTATTGCACTCGTGTGGATATCCCTTCCACTTGACTAGCCACTTCTTCGGCTCCCCCTCTCGCTGTTCCGAGTCCAGGATCTCCTCGACCTCAAACTCCTCATCCTCAGATTTGGGGGGCGCTTTGTCGAGGGAAGCCTCTTGGCCGGTGTCTTGTGTCGCGGGCTCGCGGGTTTGAAGCCTTTTTGTCCGTGATTCGCACAGGGGCTCCAGGAGAACTGCAGCTAGAAAGTGGCCACCTCGCCCACTGTAACGCGCTTGAGGACCGCGTTTCTAAGTGGCCATTCCTCGAACTTTGCCACAGGGACTTTGACTGTTTCCTCTTCCAAGGTAGACGCTCCAGAAGACGGCGGGCTGGGAGTGCTGCGCTGACTCCGGCGCTTTGGGCGTTTGGATGGTCTTTGAACTTGTTGTGATCGGGAGCCGGCGCAGTGCGGATGTGGCTGCCGCTTGGTGGCTGTTCCGTGAGTTGCAAGGATCGAAGTGCTTATCCTGCGGCGCGTAGGATGAGGACGGTAGTCGTCTTCATAATTGGCATAGCAGTGTCGACCACCGTTGCCGCGCCGAGAGTTCCGGTCTTGGCTGTCGGACGGCTGCACGGATGGCTCGGCATTGGCAAGTTCACCTTTGTCACCCTTGCGATCGCCTTCGTTGGCCGAACCAAGGCAAAGGACGCCCTCTCGACTCCTGTTTCTGGCTGAAGGAAGACAGTCTTTATTACCGCCCATGGGTTGGCCGAGGCAGGGGTTGGATCGCACAGCAAATCGTCCGGCAGCCGGCGAGGCGGCGGAGTGGTTGTCGAGCGACGGCGCGAGCGCGAACCCATACAAGCCGGCAGCCGTACGGCGGTATGGGTAGCGGTTTGAGGAGTTCCGGGGGCGGTTATTGATGATCATGCACATGGTAGCCGGGCAGCCAGCGCGGGCGCCGGAAGTGATCGGGATCTGGAACAGAAATACGGCCAACGGCGGGGTGCGGAACGTGTTTGCGCATCAGGGCTTGATGTGTTTCGTGACCGTATACCACAAGAATTACCAGAGAAGTGAGCAGGCCAAGAGCGTCCACCGTTATTTGCCGCGCGAGGCGGGGAAGTTGTTGGTGCGATATTTGTGGTTAGTATTGCCGTTTTGGCAAGAGGTTGAGGATATTGTTAAGGGAGAGACGACGTCAAGCGCATTTATGTGGGACGAGGTCGTGAAGGAGGAATCCCGGCCCCCCCCCCCCCCGGGGGGGGGGGGGGGAAAAGGGGAAGAGGGGAAGAG
>QJNY01000342.1:13190-88905 GCA_004155945.1 Monosporascus sp. mg162
GGACCGCCCCCGGCAAGCGCAATTTTGGGGGCCCGGGGGGGGCCCGCGGAATCCCGGCCCCCCCCCCCCCCGGGGCGGGGGGAGGAGAAAAGGGGAAGAGGGGAAGAGGGCGAAAAAGTGGGCGAGGAAGCAAGCGAGGAAGAGCATCCCTTCGCGCGGCAATCGTGGAGCATGGTGGATACAATCTGTGATAAGGCGTAGAATGAGTCAGGGCCATCGAAAGTTGCGGATCGGCGTGGTTATATCTCTGTTGAATGTGCTGGATAAGGGACAGCTATTGGAACAGTAGAAGGCAGATCAGGCCTCGCAAGACGGCTGTGGCATGATTGAGCCGGGAGTCGGTGCCTTGACAGAAGGAGAGAGTGACCTCGAGGGAACTGGAGAAAAAGATAGCTTCTTGAGCTTGCGCGACAGCTTGTTGACCATGCCGCCTAGCCCGTCTCCCACACTAGCCTCCGCACCAAGTCCTTGCGGCGACTGCTGCAGTTCGTCGATAATGCCGCAGAGGAGCATAGTCTTGCCTTTCCCGGCGTCGCCTCTAATCCAGAGCAACCGGCTGTGCCTGTCATCTCGCCACCGACGAAAGCCGTTATGTCCCAAAATCCACTTGTACGAATCCCTCAGAAGGCCGCCCTTTGTCTGCTCGATGCGCGTCCTATCATCTCGGGGGTCGGTCAATAGCAGATCTTCAAGGCACCGTCTAGCGTTCTGTTCGGTGTAGACGTGTACGTTGTTTGAACAAAAGTTCCCGACATGGACTCGAGCTTGCCCGGAGGCATGCAGAGCTCCGGCGGTGTCGGTCGCCATCAGAAAGGGAGACGCGGTAAATGGTCCTTAGATGCGATGGCATGCGATGCGACTCGTAATACGCAACATTCGGAAACTGACGAGATCCTACATCAGGCGGCTGTGCGATGTTATTGGCCTGGGCTTGCTCGGCTGCTCACCCGCATCGTGCGTTGGGCACTGTCATTTGTCCCCCGATCTGGTGACTCTCAACTGCTCAGCCACACTCTGCGAATTCATCTAGCTAGGCCATCGTTTTGGGCGCGATTATGAGAGATGTCAACTCAGGCAAATCATATTTACCGACTTCGGGATCACTCGCGAAGGCGGGCAGTCATTATGAAGGCTTCTGGAAAATTCATATCCCCGGCCAACTCTTTAGGCTAGCTCCCCGGTATAAATGGCGTTTATACACCGAAGTGCACATATGGAACCCAGTATGGATTCATCTCCGAACACACCAACTCGGCATCTCTAGTCTTGCCTACCCCGTTCTCCACACTTACCATCTTGGCATCTCCCACCGCTCCTGCCCCCTTCTCCGAGTCTACCGACTTCGCATTTCCCGCCGTCGCGTTCTCTGAGCCTGCCAGATTGGCATTGCGCGCCTCCCCCACCTTGATCTCCCCATCACGCAGCGCTCGAACCGCCCGATGGAGTCCCCGGCAGACTGCCGCATCCGTCATCCCTTCGACCCCCAGAGTCTCATAGAGAACACGCGCCACGTCAACACAGTGCTTGTCCGAGACCTCCCAGAGCGTTCCGACAACGTGTCGGAAGCCCGCGAGCTGGAAGGCACTGACAAGGTGGATGCTCTCGTCGGCGAGCTGTTCCGCCTCGTTGGCTCCAGTCGAGCAAGCCGAGAGATATCCAAGAAACGGCGCATTCTCTTGGAGCCTGTGGTCACGCAGGTCTCCCACTGTCAGTGGGTTGGTTTTCCAGTCCTCGAGGAGCAAACAGCTTCGCGATGGCTCCGCCGGGTCCGACCGCCCGTGACCAGCAAAGTGGAATATCCTGCATGTCTGCAGGCGCCTAAGCACGTCGTTCTTACGCAGTATCGGCGCGATCGATAGTAACTGGAGCGATGGGCAGAGCTTCTTTACCATCCCTACTTCCTCTGCAACAAACGGGAGGGTTCTGTTGGCGGACAGATCTGGTGTTTCGCGCATGGCGACCAGGAGCGCATAGTCAGAGAGTGGTTTGGTAGGCCTGCAAATACGTCGGCGTCCATGTATCAATGCCTTGACCGACGAGGCGTACGACGACATCACTCTGTCCAGCACAGTCTCGGAGCAGCCACTCGTATGATAGCCAGCCGCATGAAGAGGTAGCTGGCTGAGAAGTCCAGTGGGAACCCACCACACGCGAGGCCAGTTGTTATCAGAGACGGGATCCTTAAAGCCGAGCGCGTCTAGACTAGGGCGAGCGACGGTATTCCAGAGCCATTCCAGCAGAGGTGCTATTTGGGAAGAGCTTGTTACGCGGCATAATCGAAGACCTAGAGCTCGTTTCTGGACTTCAGCCACGGTTAGACCAGGCAATTCCAACACCCTAATCCGGTCGCGCTCGACCAGGAACGCGTCGCAGCGATACGAGCTAAGATTGACGACGATAACAGGGTCTGGATTCGCCGCGGCCATGAGCTCGTCTGCAGTTGGGGGAAGAAGAAAGCGGTCGAAACTAGGCTGAGCACGAATCCTCGTGATGAGCTCGCTGAATTTCTGGTCCGCTTCACGACGCCGTTTCGCCTGCAACTCCCACAAAGATACGTTGTCGCCAGAACTCTGAGAAGTTAATCTCTCCTCTGGCGAATCTAGCTCGTCTCGAAGGGATACGAATTCATCCGCTAAACCCGGGTATTTTCTCTTGAGATCGGAAATATCTCCGCGCATGTCCATCAGCAGACCAGCAATGACGCCGCGACCGAGTTCGAGAAGCTGCAACGCATGAAAGGCATCCTTCCCCGCATTTAAAGAGATGGCGGCCGCCATTGAAGCTAGGCCTGCGGAGTCTGCAAGCATGTGCTGCTTGTCGGTATGCTTCAGTGATCGTGGGCTGACAGTGGGGAGGAGGTTTACGGCTTCCTGTAACAGCTGACTCGAACCTTCCCAATCTTTCTGTAAGGCGAGAATACGAGCGGCCTGCAGAGCCGAAGGTATGCGAATGGATGGAGGGGCGGTATAGCAACGCCAACCTTCTCTGTACGACGAAAGCGCACGGTTTAAGTCGTCTACCGAGCCGGTCTGCTCGAATCGCGTGCCGAGCCTGTTTCCGAAGTTGTTTAACCGGCCAGCTCGATCGGGATGGTCTTGAGGTGTGGCGTCTACTGCTTGACCGGCCACGTCGACGGCACGGTTCAGGTCGTCTATCGAACCAGTCCGCTCGAATCGCGTACCGAGATTATTTCCGAGGTTGTTTAAATAACCAGCTCGATAACGGTGGCCTTGAGGCGTAACGTTTACTGCCTGGCTGGTAATGTCGACGGCACGGTCTATATCGTCTATCGAATCGAATCGTTCGAATCGTATGCTAAGATTATTTCCGAAGTTACTTAAATAACCACCTCGATCGGGATGGTCTTGAGGTGTGGCGTCTACTGCTTGGCCGGCCACGTCGATGGCACGGTTCAGGTCGTCTATCGAGCCGGTCCGTTCAAATCGTATACCGAGCCAAATTCCGAGGTTATTTAACCGAATAGCCCGATCGTCATGGTTTTGAGGTGTGGCATCTGCTGCTTGGCCGGTAATGTCGACGGCACGATTTAAGTCGTTTATCGAGCCGGTTTGCTCGAATCGTTTACCAAGCCATTTTCCGAGGTTATTTAAACTAACAATTCGATCGGGATGGTCTTGAGGCATAGCGTCTACTGCTTGGCCGGCCACGTCGACGGCACGATTTAGGTCGTCTATCGAACCGGTTCGTTCGAATCGCGTACCGAGATTATATCCGAGGTTATTTAAATAACCAGGTTGATAGCGGTGGCCTTGAGGTGTAGCGTTTACGGCTTGGCTGGCAACGTCGATAGCACGGTTTAGGTCGTTTATCGAGCCGGTTTGCTCGAATCGCGTAACCAGCCTGTTTCCGAGGTTGTTTAAATAAATAGCTCGATCGTAATAATCTTGACGTACGGCGTTTGCTGCTTGCCCGGCAACGTCGACGGCACGGTTTAGGTCGTCCATCGAGCCTGTTTGCTCGAATCGCATTCCGAGCCAATTTGCGAGGTTGTTTAACCGGCTAGCTCGTTCGGGGTGGTTTTGAGGTGTGGCGTTTATTGCTTGGCCGGCCACGTCGATGGCACGGTTTAGGTCGTTTATCGAGCCGGTTTGCTCGAATCGCGTACTAAGCCAGTTTCCGAGGTTGTTTAACCGGATAGCTCGATCGGGATGGTCTTGAGGCGTAACGTCTGCTGTTTGGCCGGTAATGTCGACGGCACGATTTAAGTCGTTTATCGAGCCGGTTAGCTCGAATCGTATACCGAGCCAGTTTCCGAGGTTGTTTAAATAACCAGCTTGATAAGGGTGGCCTTGAGGCGTAACGTTTATTACTTGGTCGGCAATATCGACGGCACGGTTCAGGTCGTCTATCGAGCCGGTCCGCTCGAATCGCATACAGAACCAGTTTCCAAGGTTGTTTAACCGGATAGCTCGATCAGGATGATCTTGAGACGTAGCGTCTACTAGTTGGGTAGCAACGTCGACGGCGCGGTTTAGGTCGTCTATCGAGCCGGTCCGCTCGAATCGCTTGCGGAGCCTGTTTCCGAGGTTGTACAATATAGCAGCTCGATCGAGGTGGTCCTGAGGCGTAATATCTACTGCTTGGCCGGCCACGTCGACGGCACGGTTTAGGTCGTCTATCGAGTCGGTCCGCTCGAATCGCCTGCTGAGCATCGCACCTAAGTTATTTAGCATGCGAGGCTGGATATATCCTCCTACCATATCTATTGCCTGTTCCATGATTCTAATAGCCTCGTTCAGGTGTACCATATTACCGGTTCGCTGATAATTTTCCGCTAGGCTTGCCGCTTGGTCCTGTAGTTGGCTTATTTGCAAGCTGGTTTCGTCAAATGTCGATTCTTGGCTGATCGTTTGACTAATAAATATCAGCGCGTCAACGGCTTGCCTTCCCTAACTAGAAAGACCTTTACGCCGGCTTCTAACTAGACACCGCGGTAATTTATCCAAGGGGAACCCAGGAAACAGTTCAACTCACCGAATTACCGGTAGCGCCTGTATAACGTCTTTTAAGATGAGTCTGTGCTGGCTCATCAGTGTTGACATCATGTCGAGAATGTCAAATCGCCGAGCGCGGTCCGGATTGTCAACAGCCGTTTCTGCAATCCAACCTTCTGTTCGCAGAATGGCTTGTTCCAGATGTTCTGTCGAGCTTGTTCTCTTGAAGATAAAGAAACGGGTGTAAATATACAGCTCGATTTGTTCGTTACTAGCGGGGTTTTCTTGCAGCTCCGCGAAAGAACGCAGCTCTTCATCGTCCATGCCGTGAAGTGAAGCGGCAATTTCGTGGTCGATATGAAATAGCTCCATTTCAGCCACGTGATGGGTAGCTACCGATGCAGTTGTTGAACCTGAAGGTGTCGGATGTTGAAGTGTTCGGATCGCGCGGCTTGAATGACCCAGCGAGACAGCTTTAGAAGCACCTCACAAGGCATTACATATATTGCGTCGTTGGAATCGATAATTGAGAGATTTATCCGTCTGCCTTTCGTTGGGTTACAACGGTGAATGTGCAACAACTCCAATGCCTGCGCTGCGCCTGACAAACTTGCAGGAAGGTACCTATTTGCTGCGCTGACAATTTCAAAATACCTCGCGTTTGACTGGCGCGCTGCAGCAGTCCCGCTGCTTGACGAGCCACAGGATCGGGTTTCCATTGGCAGAGACGTAGAGGGCCTTCCGGGAGCCGTACCTGATCAATGGGCTGTGTGCAGAGCACTGCCTACTCAATTAGATGCTATGCGGCCGAGTCGCGCCTAACTATAACGGAAATCCGCTTTGGTTTCAGTAAGTAAGCCTTTGTGGGAAAGCTAGAAATGACAGGTCTAGCTTAGTCGTTATGAACGAAATTAAGCACAAAATGGCTCCCGGAAAGCTCCAGATTGCTGCTACGATACTTGGTGAATACTTCTCGTCTAAATCATAAGGCGAGCACATGCCAGCTTTCGTACGACCTGCAGGAAAAAAGATTCTGCCAATAGTACCCAACGATGCGAGATGTGCCGATGACACGTACTTGCTGTGACGCACGGGTGGTCTGCACAAAATTTCTTACGCTGCGCCGGGTCCAGAGAGCACAGTCACGGGAGACCCCTTGTGCCGGCGGCTGGCATCTGCATTTGGCTGGTGACTGTACCAACGTTTCCACAGGCGTCCTTACATGCCATCGCTGTATCACGTTGCTTATTCGTTTTAAACTTTCCAAAGCACAAAGGTCCTGGCGCAGCTTTTGTTGTTATAAAAAAGCCCAAGAACAAATACCACAATACTCGGACAAGAAACTCAAGCTCACCAAATCCATTTCCGTTTTCAAAGCTGAACTCGTACTGCTCTAAGCTGAGCCGGCACTGAGCAATGGCTGAGGAACCCGGAGTTGAGGCTGAAGTAAGGTGAGCCTGAGCAGAGGTGCCTAAGCAGGCCCACTTTTGGGATTACAGACCCCTGTAATGGGAATGATAAGATAATATCTCCTCAGGTGCCCAGAAGCGCACACAATAAGCGATAGCCGCGGTATTGGTTCGTGCTGTTCAAAAAATAGGACCTTGTTAACCAGTCAAACTAGTCGATAGTAATATACATCTATTTATACCTATTCTTCGCAGCGGTATTTGTACTAACATATGTCAGTGGTACAAATCGACACTTCGCATGCATCGCGTTCTTCCCATGTATCGAGCCCAAAGTGGACCTTTTCCCATATGTGGTTAGTGCGAAAGCCACTACCGCTTATTGTATGCGCTTCCGGCACCCGAGGAAGATAGTGTGCGCTTCGCAAATATTCGGTCATTTACAGTAATCTCGACCAATTACGTATAAATTCGGAAAAGAGTTCATCTCTTGGCATTGTGTGTAGGTAATATATATATATATTGTCATGGTCCAACGATTAATATACAAGGTAAAGGACATAATAAGATACCACATCAGCATGTTTAACTTTTTCAAATCGGGTTTCTTTAACTTTGAATTTATCAGGGTGCTCGGCACCGCACCCTTCGGCGGCGCTGAGATAGCTGAGTGTTTAGAAGTCGCGCAGCAGATCAAGAATGACGACCCAGAGAGCTGGTATTGCGCTTGGCTAGGACAGGCCAGAGCCGCAGAAACACTAGCCAACGAGGCGTCTAGCACCGGCGATCGAATCGCAGCAAGAAACGCCTTCCTCCGCTGCTCCAACTACTATCGCGCTGCACAATACATGTTTAATGGCCACTCGAGCACACCGGAGCCACGCATTTTACAGCTATTTGAGAAGAGCGTCAAGAACTTCCGCCATGCAGTCCCGCTGCTCGACATCGAGGTTAGGGAGTTGAGCATCCCTTACGAGAACGGCAACACCCTGCCAGGATACTTGTATCTTCCACCTCCACAAAGACGTCTTGCCGGCAAAATACCGGTGCTAGTTAACTGTGGCGGCGCCGACTCCACGCAAGAGGAGCTGTACGCTTTGTACCCAGCAGCTGGGACCGAACGTGGCTACGCCGTCCTCACATATGACGGGCCAGGACAGGGCATCGTGCTCCGGCGCGACAAGCTGATCATGCGTCCAGATTGGGAAGTCGTGGTCAAATATGTGCTAGACCATCTACATTCACTCCCTTCCGAACTCAACCTTGACTTCACACGTGTGGCGATCGCCGGTGCCTCCATGGGCGGGTATTACGCACTGCGCGGGGCGGCGGACCCACGCGTCGCCGCTTGCGTCTCCATTGACCCCATATACGATATGTGGGACTTGGCGACGGACCGGCTACCTCGGTCATTTATTAACGCGTGGATGGCTGGATGGCTAAGCGACGGGCTTTTCAATACAGCCTGGCGAGCGCTTTCATACCTGAACTTTCAACTCCGCTGGGAGATGATGCATTGCATGTGGATCTTCGGCGTCCCTAGCGCGGCACTCGCTATGCGGGAGATGCGTCGCTGGACGCTGCGGGGGAACAATGAGGAAAATGCGTATCTCTCGGTGGTCCATTGCCCGGTCCTTGTTTCTGGTGCGGATGGTACCATCTACACCCCACCGGAAATCAGTACCCTTAGGATCATGAAGGATCTAGCGCACTTGCCTAATGAACATAAAGAGGTATGGCTCGCAACAACACCAGCGACTGGGGGCTTGCAGGCCAAGGTAGGTGCTTGGGGGCTGGTACAGCAACGAACATTTCGGTTCCTAGACAGACAATTCAAGATCGAACGGCCTCCTTTAGGTGTCATGTAAGAGAAAAAGGGAGGATCCTAATTCCATACACAAGCTCATAAGGCGATATGTACTTCAGCGATCTATCCAAAAGCAGGGGATTAGATCTTGAGGCATCCATAAGTCCAGATACTTCTCCAGAGCAGAAACCCCTCAATGTTCTGTCACAAATTTATTCACTCTCTGATAACCCCGAGATAAGACCTATGTCACATTGATATCTGAACCAAGCTCATTCTGTACAATTTTTTTTCATTTATGAACCAGCCTCTGTCTTATTTTCCTCTGGGAGATTTCTTGTTGGATGCGACTATTTACTGTGATAGTCGCTCACCCCACCCACCTGTTTCCCGGCAATTTCGACCCTTGTCTATCCAAATTGGGGTAGAAAGGGGATAATTCGGTAAACACGAGTCTCAAATAGGTAGTACCAATTGCCCAGTCATGCACATTGATATTAAAGTAAGCATCCATATTTCGTTGTCAATCCGTAGAAATCCCAGTTTGCCATTCGCAACAGCTTTAAATATCCGAATAATAGCCCGAAGTCTAAGACCCACATCTTCCCCTTTCCCACTTTCTTCCACTATTCGGCCAAAGCAAGTCGGTAATACCATCATCGGGGTTCGGGTCATTAGTGTCGGTTGCGGCGTTGCGGTAACAAATGCCAAACATAAACATCATGATGAAACCAAAACCTGGATGCATTGTTGGGCGGAGAGGATGTTCTGCACCTTGCATACACCTTCACGAAGAGTAGTACCGGAATTTATGACGTACAGAAACGTTGAATCCTAAATAGCGCCATGCCACTTACCACGGAAGTTACGACATGAAAAGCCCTGTTACAGAACCCATCGCCATTATCGGCACTGGTTGTCGCTTTCCGGGAGCAGCTAGTTCCCCGTCAAAGCTATGGGAACTCCTCTGCCAGCCAAAAGACCTTTCTAGAAAAGTACCCCTGAGTCGATTCAATCCCGATACATTTTACCATTCACAAAGCACTCACCATGGAACAACCAATGTCAAGAATGCCTATGTGCTGGAAGAGGATCATCGTTATTTCGACTCCCAGTTTTTCCAGACGAAGCCGATAGAGGCCAATTCTATGGATCCACAGCAGCGAATCCTTCTTGAGACTGTGTATGAAGCTGTTGATGCCGCAGGCTTGAAACTTGAGCAGGTGCAAGGCACGAATACAGCTGTCTACGTGGGTGTCATGGGTGGGGATTATAGTGACATGCTTCTCAGGGACAGGGACAGCATTCCGACTTACATGTCTACTGGGACGGCACGAAGTATTCTCTCGAATCGGATTTCCTACTTTTTCGATTGGCATGGCCCGTCTATGACCATCGATACGGCCTGCTCATCAAGCTTAGTCGCCGTCCGCCAAGCGGCACTAGCGCTGCAAAATGGCGTAACGGCTATGGCAGTGGTAGCGGGAGCGAATCTCATCCTCGGTCCAGAGAACTTCATCGCCGAATCTAAGTTGCAGATGCTTTCTCCCGCTGGCCGCTGCCGTATGTGGGATGCTTCGGCGGACGGTTACGCGAGAGGAGATGGTTTCGCGGTTGTGATTCTGAAGAGGTTGGCGAACGCGATAAACGACGGCGATGATATCGAATGCGTTATTCGTGGTTCGGGTGTTAACCAGGACGGGAGAACGCGGGGTATAACTATGCCAAGCAGTCAAAGTCAAACGGCGTTGATCAGTCAAGTCTATGCGAATGCAGGGCTCGACGTCCGTCGAATGACTGATCATTGCCAGTATTTCGAGGCGCATGGCACGGGAACACCTACAGGTGATCCGATCGAAGCGGCAGCCATCTCAGAAGCTTTTTTCAATACTAGCGATCCAGCTGACCAAGAAACGAGTCCCATGTACGTTGGGTCTATCAAAACGGTGATAGGGCACACCGAAGGGACTGCTGGACTAGCTGGAGTACTGAAGGCCTCTCTCGCCATTAAGCATGGATTGATTCCCCCAAATCTACACTTACGTAAATTAAATCCCAATGTCGAACCATTCTATGCCAGGCTGGAAATACCATCTACGCTGACGGCCTGGCCTGCAATTCCCGACGGCGCTCCTCGGCGCGCCAGCATCAACTCTTTCGGTTTCGGAGGCACTAATGCCCATGTGTAAGTTGTTCCTACGTGTGCTCACATTATGTCCGATACAAGCAGCTAATTCTTTGCCAGGATTCTGGAATCTTATACCTCAGACTCCACATCAGCGGCCACCGAAAATAACGTCTTTTCTCTCCTTCCTTTCAATTTTTCAGCGCTAACGGCGGAATCCTTAAAACGATATATTGAGGCGTATGTGGAGTATCTGAACGCCAACCCGTCTGTCAGTACTTATAATTTGGCCTACACCCTCGCATGTCGGAGATCAGAATTTCCATATAAGGTCTCAATTGGGGCCTTGTCCGTAAGTTCCTTAAAAGCCGAGATGATCGAGATCTTGGGCAAGGGAGAGCCAATCGGAATCCAATCTGTCAGTGTCAAGTCTGGCGGACTACTTGGAATCTTCACCGGACAGGTACGTCAAGACTCGTATCGTGTGGGAGCTTGGGCTCAATCTCAATAGGGAGCCCAATGGGCAGGAATGTGCCGCGAGTTGATTTTATCCTCCAAGTTTGTTTCGGACATAATTAGCAAACTTGAAGGGTATCTTCGCGAGCTACCCGCTCTTGATCGGCCTACATGGTCACTTAGAGAGGAACTCCTAGCGACTACATCTGACTCGCGTTTGGATGAAGCCGTACTAGCCCAGCCGTTGTGCACTGCAGTCCAAATTGTCCTCGTGGACCTCCTTCGTGCCGCTAAGGTCAAGCTTGCTGCTGTAGTTGGTCATTCATCTGGTGAAATCGCTGCCGCTTATGCTGCAGGATATTTATCAGACCGTCATGCCCTTTACATATCCTACTACCGGGGTTTTCATGCGAGGCTATCGAACGGCCCTAACAGCGAGCGTGGAGCAATGATGGTCGTAGGAACTACGATAGAGGACGCGCAGGACCTATGCGACTTTCCTGAGATGCAGGGGCGGTTATCGGTAGCTGCCGTAAATTCGCAGAGCAGCGTCACTCTTTCAGGCGATGAAGATGCCATTGCCGAGGCGAAGATCGTCTTCGAGGATGAGGGAAAGTTTACCCGTATGCTGAAGGTGGAAAAAGCTTATCATTCTGCTCACATGAACGCCTGTTCCAGTAGCTACATCACTTCGTTGGTTAACTGCAAGATCAAGGTACAATCCCTCCCGGATGAGGGCATACCATGGTTCTCTTCAGTATACGGGGATCTTTTACCCCCTGACTGTTGTAGCCTAAAGGATATGTACTGGAATAAGAATATGGTTCAGCCGGTTCTCTTCTTTCAGGCGATAAAGAGCGCAGTTCAACAGGAAGAAATACCCTACGCTATTGCTATCGAGATTGGCCCGCACCCAGCCCTCAAAGAGCCAATGCTGCAGTCAATGGAGGCTGCCGGTGCAGGGCGAATTCCATACCAGGGGATGCTGCAAAGGGGTGGAAATAGCATAGAAACCGTTTCGACTGCACTTGGTTTCATCTGGGCCCACCTGGGTCAAGAAGCAATTGATTTTGAGGCTTTGCTCTCTCATGCCGCTCTTAGACCAACGCTTTTGAAAGGCCTTCCGTCGTACCCCTGGGACCATCACCGTATTTACTGGCACGAGTCGCGGATTTCCGGAGCATACCGCACCATGTCGACACCGGTTCACGAACTCTTAGGTACAATGCTTCCGGATAGCACAAAGCAGGAGCTCCGGTGGCGCAATCTCATCCTACCCAAAGAGGTCCCTTGGCTACGAGACCATCGACTCCAAGGGGCGACTGTCTTCCCCGCAGCTGCATACGTGACAATGGCGTCGGAAGCATCGACTTTCATCAAGGATATGTCATGCATCAAGACCATAGATGTGCTGAATCTAGCGATCGAACGCCCAATTACCTTTGACGACGACGATGCAACCGGGGTTGAGACCCTTTTCACACTGACCAACATTACGGAAAGCTCTCATGGAATTGGTGTGGTGTCGGCGAACTTCAAATGTTTCGCTGCTTCCCACAGGAGCTCTTCCATGCTGTTAACAGCTAGCGGTTGTCTACGGCTGGATCTAAGCACGCCCTCACCCACAGCCCTACCCTTGCGAACTCGGAGCCCACCTAATCTGCTCAATGTTGACACGAATAGGTTTTATTCCTCTCTGGCGGACATTGGGTATAGATATACTGGACTATTTAGGGGCCTATCAGGGATGCAACGAAAGCTCGGCATTGTCAAAGGTCGTGTCGCAAATCCCGCGAATACCCATCCAGGCCAGCCCCTACTGGTGCACCCAGCCATGCTTGACTCTGCCTTCCAGTCAATGTTTTGCGCCTACAGTTGGCCAGGAGATGGGCAGCTTTTCTCCTTGCACGTCCCTAATCGCATTGCTCGTGTTAGGATCAATGTAAATCTGGCATGCACCGCCTTGCGACAACCCGGGGAATTACCCATCGACTGTGTCCTTACTCCCAGCGCAAGTTCTCCTATCCATGGGGATATAGAAATCTACCCTTTACATCCTCCCGGGGAACCATGCCATGCCCTGATCCAAGTCGAAGGTCTAAATGCAGTACCGATCTCAGCTCCGAAAATGGCGGATGACCGCAAGTTATTTGAGGATGTCATCTGGGGCCCAGCGGAGCCCCGTACCAGCGATGGCACACATGGGACTACAGAGTCGGGTTTACTAGCCTCTGTTGTCACACAGATCACGTTTCGGTATCCACACCTCGCTATTCTGGAATTCGCAAATGCAGCAGAAGCGCCCACGCAAAACATACTGCGTGAGATCCGAGATGCTTTCCAATCCTATACCATTGCCCGGCCTTCATTACGTCAGGCTGAAATGACACGAGAAAAGATCAACAACCACGAGCGCATTGGATTCGTGTCTCTCGAAATTCACTCGAACATTCTCTCCCAGCGCTTCGAACCGCAGTCATACGGGCTCCTAATCGCCTCTGGATTATGTCAAGACGTCGACCAATTCGAGTCGGCGCTGAGCCAGTTACGCAGACTTCTAAGACCGGGTGGTTATCTTCTTTTATCGCAGGAGCTGGTGTTTCAGAGACCATCAAGCGACAATCCGACACAATTAACGTCTATCTCTTGTGACGAGATACTACGGAGGGTCGGATTTAGCGGTACGAATGATATCAAAAACATGGGTAGGATGTCTCTACTCATCTCTCAAGCTGTCGATTCCCGTATCCTTGCACTGCGGAAACCACTGGAGTCCACCTGGCCTGCCACGGCCTCGCGAAGAGCTGTAATTCTCGCTGGCACCTCCCAGAATCTAGTGCGCATCGTAGATGGCTTAGAGGCTATTCTGTGCCGTTACTTCAAGAGTGTGGCGGTCATCTATGCGGCCGATGGCGTGCATAGTAACACAATTCCTTCCGGGGCAACACTTGTCAGCTTGGTCGATCTAGACGAGCCTATATTCAAGGACTTGACCACAACAAAGCTGAATCTATTGAAAAGGGTCTTCAACGAGTCGATGACAGTTCTCTGGGTCACTAAGGGATGTCTTGCGGATGACCCATACGCAAACATGATCGTCGGTTTCGGCAGGACTTTGCTACTCGAGACGTCATATTTGCAATTGCAATTCTTAGACGTTGATACCGTCCTACCAGTGACATCGGAGATGTTGGCCGAGTCGCTTCTCAGGCTCCAAGCAACGCATGAATGGTCATCCGAAGAAAACGAGAGCGACTTAGTCTGGACGAACGAGCCAGAACTCGCAGTAGCGAAGAACGGCAGACTTACAATCCCAAGGATCCTGCCCAATCCAGATCGCAACGATCGTTATAACTCTGGGCGACGAGAGATCGTAAAGGAGCTTAATGTTAGATCTTCTACCGTCCAGGTCGAATTTCGGGAATCATCGTCATCCTACGTGTTGATAGACTCATCCGTATCCTCTTTTGCGCAGCCTCCATATTGCACGAACATGGTTGAAATCAATGTACGCTATTCATGTCTACTGGCTCTCAAGGTTGAGGGCGTGGGATACATGTTCATCGTTCTCGGCTACACCGTAGATACGGGTCAAAGAGTTCTTGCCATCTCAGAGAAACAAGCTTCACGCATTCGCGTCCCTTGGGAGTGGTGCGTCTCTTGTCACGAAGAGACTACTGAGGAGATTGAGGCTTCCTTTCTATCGTCGGTCGCCACGAATCTGTATGCGATAGCTCTCTTCTCCTACTGCAAGCCTGGCGATGTCATACTTTTCTACGAAGCCCCACCTACTCTCGAAGCCGCACTGGTTGAGATAGCTAGGGACAAGCACATTGGTATCTACTTCCTTAATTCGGCGACCGACACTACTTGCCTAGTTACCAAGCAGGGACAAGCGACTAGATGCTATCTACCTCCCTATGTTTCCTCACGCTTCATCAAGTCATTGCTGCCAAGCAATATCTCTGTCTTCGTTACCAATACTTCACCTTCAAACGAAGAGATTGGGGGTATTCAGACTCAAATTGCCTCGTGTCTATCGCACTTCCACCGACGTATCAACTTTTGGATGCTCTGGAGCCGTGTCTCAGTAACTATGTCCTCATCCTTATCAGAGGGGACTGATATTGGGGAACAACTCAGGTTTGCTATCTCCCATTTGGCCAAATCTCCCCTAAAGGGGAGTACCGTGGTTGATGTGAGGCGGTTGACGGAATTGCCTGATCTCTCTGAAATCATTGTTGTCTCCTGGCTAGGTGCGGCAACGGTACCTATCACACTTGAGCGAGTGGATGCCAAAGCTTTGTTTGCCAATGACAAGACCTACTTATTGTTTGGCCTAGCAGGAGACCTCGGACAATCTCTCGCCCAATGGATGGTGCAACACGGTGCCAGGCACGTAGTGTTAACAAGCCGAAATCCTCGCATCGATAAGCAGTGGCTCGATGATTTGTACGGTATTGGGGCTGATATTAGGATATTTTCAAAGTCATTACCCCCTTCTTCCTAGCTTGTTTTTGAGCAGATATGACAGGTACTGACATAATGTTACAGTGATATCACCGATCGGTCTGCTTTGAAACAAGTAGTGGAAGAAGTTACCGCAACCCTTCCTCCTATAGCAGGCATCGCGAATGGAGCTATGGTGATTGAGGACACACCCGTCGCGGAAATGACCCTCGAAAAAATGGAGAAAGTCTTAAGGCCGAAGGTCCAGGGGAGCGTACATCTCGATGAACTATTTGGCGACATGACCTTGGACTTCTTCATCTTCTTCTCCTCTGTTGCAGCCGTGGTCGGTAACAGGGGGCAGTCCAGCTACTCAGCTGCCAATGCTTTCATGTCTAGTCTCGCGGCTCAGCGGCGCGCTCGAGGTCTAGCCGCGTCCGTCATCCACATCGGTGCCGTTGTCGGAACCGGCTATCTGACCCGCGAGGTAAGCCAGGGTACCCAGGATTACCTGCGCAAAGCAGGTTACATGTGGATGTCCGAAACCGAATTTCACCAAGTCTTTGCTGAAGGCGTACTCGCTAGTTCACCGGCGTCGGGAAGAAGCCACGAGATCATTAGTGGCCTGAACATGGGAAAAGACGTCGAAGAGTCTGCCGTTTGGTACGGAAATCCTAAGTTTCAGCATTGTATCATCGGCCAAGATGATATTAGGCCTTTAGAAGGCAAGTCAAAGCAGGGACTGCCCCTTAAGGTAGAAATCGCATCTGCTACGAGTCCAGGCGAAGCTCTGAGAATAGTAACCAGTAAGTAAAGAAAAGTTCAATTTCCGCACCGTCAGATTTTCGGCACATAGCCTCCTTTTATTGGATAGGATACTAAGTTTACCATTGTCAGGTGCATTCACAACGATGCTGCAAAAAACATTGCTACTCGGAGCCCACGTTGATATACTGGACCAAACCGCCGACAGCCTTGGGATCGACTCCCTGGTGGCCGTGAAAGTGCGCTCGTGGTTCTCCAAGGAGCTAAACGTCGATCTTCCCTTGATGAAAATTCTAGGCGGGGCTACCAATTCCGATCTCCTCGAGTACGCTGTGGAGCGTCTGCCCTTAGACACATCACCATCAAAATCCTATGAGAATGGGCTCCTCGGTGACATCGACGAATCACGAGGTACCGAACTAGGATTTACTGGTTCATCGCCAACCCAAGTAGATACCTCTGAAGCCTCTGAGACAGAAATCTCCGAACCTGCGTCTTGGACTTCCTTTGAGTCTATGGAAAATAACGATGGACGAACCTCAATGAAGGTCCTACCATTGTCATTTTCGCAGTCAAGGTTTTGGTTCTTGCAGTCGTTTCTCGAAGACAAAACAACTTCTAATGTGACCTGTCTACTCTTGCTCAGGGGTCCTCTAAATATTGCCGGCCTTGACCGTGCAGTCCGAGTAGTTGGTGAACGACACGAGGGCTTACGGACGAGTTTCGAGGACCTTAACGGCAAGCCCTCACAGATAATCCATCCGACGTCCATCCTGAAACTAGAAGTTAAAGTTATCAGCAGCAATATGGAAGTGACGGCGGAATTCAAAAGAATGGAGCAGCATGTCTTTGATCTACGGACAGGAGATACTATGAGGATTATCCTTCTCCAACACTCCCCGGAGTTGCACCACCTGATTGTTTCCTATCATCACATTAATATGGACGGGGTTAGTTTCCAAGTCCTTGTTGCGGATTTGGCAGAAGCATACAGCGGCAACAAACTTTGCCAACCAGTGCTCCAATACCCAAGCTTTTCAGAGCAGCAGCGCATGCGTTTTAATACTGGCAAATTGCGGGATCAGATCGCCTACTGGAGGCGAGAGTACTCTCAATTACCAGAACCTCTGCCTATTCTTCCCCTGTCGCGTATAACCTCACGGAAGTCCATGACGAGTTATGGTTTCCATAAGGCAAGCACGCGCATTAATATGGCCTTAAGGAAACGCATGCAAGAATTTTGTCGGGAACAGAAAGCCACGGCATTCCACTTTTACGTTACTACATTCGCCGTCCTATTAATGCGTTTAGCAAAGGTTGAAGACCTCTCAGTTGGCATTGCAGACGCTGGTAGGACAGGTGATGGGGAGTTTAGCAGCGTCGGCAACTATCTGAATATCTTGCCCCTCCGTCTACGGCCGATAAGCTGGCACTCGTTCGCAGAAACTCTACAAGAGACTAAACGTAAAGTTCATGCCGCGCTTGCGAATGCAGCCGTACCCATCGATGTTCTCTTCTCCGAGCTCGGAGTCGGGCGCAGCACTCTACACAACCCGCTATTCCAAGTCTTCGTAGACTACCGCAGGGTCCAGGAAACTCAGAAATTCGGCAACTGTCAGATCGAAGGGCGAGACTACTCAGTTGGTCGTACAGGGTATGATATTGTGCTGGACGTGATTGACAACACGGTTGGCGACTCATCCCTCTCTATTATGGTCCAAAAGGGCCTCTACACGGAGGAGGATGCCGGTCTCATGTTGGATAGCTTCCTTGAACTTACGTCATCTTTCTGTGATGGTACCTCCCTGGACCTACAGGCGCCATCTTTATATGGGCAAGGACGAATTGACGAAGCCATTAAGCTGGGGAGAGGTGAGTTGCCCGATTCACAATCCCAACACTTGATGACTCGATAATTGACCTTCGGCAGGCCGTGAATTTTGTCCTCGATGGCAGACCCTAACTCACGCCGTGGAGGCTATATCACGGAAATGCCCATCGCACACGGCTCTCAGAGACGGTTTAGGCAACACACTCACTTACGAAGAAATGTTAGACCGGGTGGCACGAATTTCCAAAGCTCTCTATGAAGCCAGGTGTCCAATCGAACAAGGAAGCCGAGTAGCAGTTCTTCAGGAGCCTGGTGTAGACTGGGTCTGCTCCATGCTCGCCATTATGAGGGTCGGCGCAGCATATGTTCCCCTTGATCCTAATTACGGACTACCGCGCCTTAAACTTATTGTGTATGAGTCCAAGCCGTCCGCGGTTCTGATACATTCACGCACCGTTGACCAGGCTGCGGTTTTTGGTTTCAACGGCAAAATTACGGCTACAATAAACATTGACGCACTGGATCGTCACCAAGCGCCGATAGAGGTACCCATCAGATCAGCATCGCGATCTCCGGCTATCATCATGCATACTAGCGGATCAACTGGTACACCTAAGGGCATTGTGCTATCTCATGGGGCAATTCAGAGTCACGTGGAAGGTTGCATTTCGATATGGGGCATCAACAATTGCGAGGTCGTGCTACAACAGAGCCCATACGGTTTTGACTTATCCGTCTTCGAAATCTATCTCGCGCTCCTTACGGTGGGAACCCTCTACATCGTATCGAGAGAGGACCGAGGCGACGCGCCGGCCATCACAAATATCATCGCCAAGGAGGGTATCACAGTGGCATGCGGAGTTCCTTCCGAAATCATGAGTTGGCTTCAATATGGAGACTGCGATCTATTGCGGAAGTCAACACTGAGGATGATGGTGGCAGGAGGAGAGCCCTTTAGCACCCTGCTTGTCCATGAGCTACGAGCGCTTGGAAAGAACGACCTTAAGGCCATGAATATATATGGACCTACAGAAGCGACCATCTCTGCAACTTATTTTGAGGTTCGCTACAACGATGACCCGGAACTACTTGAACAACCTGCACCTGCCGGATACTCGATGCCCAATTACACCATCTATATCTTGGATGAAAACATGAAATCCGTTCCTGCGGGTATACCGGGCCATATAGCAATTGCAGGTCCCATAAGCTCTGGCTATGTGAACAACAGCGAGCTTCAAAAGGCGCGATTTGTATCCGATCCGATTGCGCCGTCCGAATCGAAGGAGAGGGAATGGAATGCGATGTACCTAAGTGGGGACCGTGGCTACCTTCGATCGTCTGATGGCGCGCTCATCTTCCAGGGTCGAATGGCGGGAGACACCCAGATAAAACTTAGGGGGTTCCGGATCGAGCTACAAGATATCGAGTCGAATATTGTCACTGCTGCAAATGGGGCAATTGCCAGAGCCGTATGTTCCCACCATGGAGACCCCTCTGAGTTCCTCGTTGCCCACATCACATTTGTCCCTGGGCACGGGCTGTCTCGAGGCGAACAAGTTGACTTCCTCGAAAACCTTCGTCGGAGCCTTCCTTTGCCTCACTACATGCTTCCAACCGTAATCGTGCCTCTGGATGCCATGCCGCTTACCATCTCTGGCAAGCTTGACCGGCGCCGTATTAGGGAGCTTCCCTTGCCCGAGTTACATCATCACACGACCCTATCCCCGACAAGGGAGCTAAACCCTATCGAGACCCTGCTGAAAGGCATGTGGCATGCAGTCTTTTCTGATAACGAAGTGCCATTGCCCGGCCCCATTGATGCAGAATCAGACTTCTTCCAAGTCGGCGGCAACTCGTTACTCCTCGTAAGCCTCCAAGCGAAGATTCGAGAAGTTTCCGGCATAAAACTGCCGCTTATCCAACTTTTTGAAGCTAGCTCGCTGGCATCAATGGCGACTAGGGTCTACGACACCGCTCCAGTAAACATGGCGGGGAATAGTCGGCATGGTATCAATTGGGAGAGCGAGACCAGCGTGGACAATCTCGATGTCGGCGACTACTACTCGACTTCGGCGACACACGTCCCTGGAACAGTGGGCTCTGTTGGACCTCTCTCTACCTTCTCCCCTGGGAAGGTCGTTATCCTTACTGGAGCCACCGGCTTCCTTGGTCGTCATATTCTCTCTTACTTGCTTGCTAATCCTTCTGTCGAACGGGTTCATTGCGTAGCCGTTCGGAATCCCAGTTCTCTCGACTCTTTCCGCAATCACGGTCGCATTACAGTCTATTCTGGTAAACTAGACGCGCCTCGCCTAGGTCTCAGCCAAGTTGAATCTAGACAAGTTTTCCGGGATGCGGATACCATCATCCATAATGGTGCTGATGTATCCTTCTTGAAGACGTACGCCTCTCTGCGTGCCAGTAACGTCGCTTCAACCAAAGAGATGGTTCGCATGTTTCTCGCTTACCGGGGTTCCCGTGTCGATCCTTCACCATCTATTTCTTCGTTCCATTATATATCCACGGTGGGGGTCGCTCAACTCAATCATAACTTGCCTGAGCTTGCCCCTGCTTCCGTGTCGTGGTTTCAGCCGCCCCCGAACGTGGCGGAGGGCTACATTGCGACAAAATGGGCCAGCGAGCGTTTCCTCGAGCGGCTTGTTGCCCGGCTTGAGAACCAAGATCCATCCGCCAGAAGAGAGGGTTTGCTACGGGTTGTTATCCATCGCCCCTCCTCCGTCACAGGACCGGATGCGCCTCGCAAAATGGACATTATTCAAAACTTTCTTCACTACTGTCGACAGCTCAACGCTGTTCCAGAGGACATCGGAGATGTGTGGCAAGGTTGGATCGATCTAGTTGATGTTCGCATGGTTGCGGAAGGGATAACCAGACAGGTCTTCGACAGCCATGATACTAGAGAGTCGAACCCAAGGTATATCCATCATTCTGGCGAACATCAGATACCAATTGAAGGACTCAAGACTTGGATAGGGATGAAGAATAATAGTGCAGTGGAGCTTCTGTCCAGTAAAGAATGGCTTAAAAGAGCAGCAAGGCTCGGGATGGACAAGATAGTCGCGGCATACATGGAGTCCAGATTCAACAGGGAAAGGCTTTTCACACCGAAGATACTTAGGTAGAGGCCAATGACGCATGAGGGAAATTTTTCAGGTATGCACTTCTCGATACACCTACAGAGACCATGTTATAAGTTAATGTGTCGGCAAAGTGTTGCAATTCTCCAGGCTGGGGGGAAATCTCTTGGTTGCTTTCTGATCTGTCCTACAACTGGGGGTTGGGGGAGCAGCCACATATAGGCTTCAGCTCCTTTATCCTTGCAATCCTAGGGCCACAAACAGAACCCGTTTGTTCCCTTTCAATATCCTTCCAACAGACACCACAACTGCTGACACGCCCTTATGGCCCTAGGGTTGAAATGAAGTCATTCAAACCCTCGCCGGCGCCCTCAAGCCATGAAAAATCCCCTTCTGTCCTCCGTTCCGTCCGACCTCCGTTCCGTCCGGCCTGTATATGTCCTTAAGTCCCTCGGGGATAAAGTACGCCTTTGAATCCTTCGCCATGTGACTTCGTTGACTCTCCGGTGTATCTCCAGCGCTCCGGTTTCCTCTCTAGCGTTCCGCCGTTGCCGCCGAATCCGCGGCATACTTCCGTTGCCACCGAATCTGCGGCGGGCTTCCCGTTACCAGTTGTTCCAGGTCGAAGCTTTCCGGTCGACCTCCCACGTCTTTTCCAGGCGCCAACGTAGCTTTCTCTCGATGGTTTCTTTCGATGGTTTCTCTCGATGATCGCTCTCTCGGATCTGTCGAATCCTCTCGGATGTCACCTCGCCGACGAGCCCCTTACTTCAAATCGGCGACGGCCACTGCGTTGTGTAGACGCTCTCCCAGCGATTAAGGGAGCTTCGAAACCTTCTCCTTTAAGGCCGAGCCGATTCGCAGATGTTGCTTCAAGGCGCCCTTACGCCGAGCCTGTCGTTCCGAACCTGTCGACGGGCCTGCCGTCGACCCTGCCTCCCCGCTTTCTAACCTTCCGTACCGAAGCTGGGCGGTACCTCGAATGCAACACAGAATGGGTGGATCGGGATCAATTTTCTGCCGTCAAGAGTGCCAAAAAACGGGGCCAAAAGATGCTACCATGTCGGCACAGTGTTGCAATTCTCCAGGCTGGGGGGGAATCTCTTGGTTGCTGTCTGATCTGTCCTACAACTGGGGTGGGGGAGCAGCCACATATAGGCTTCAGCTCCTTTATCCTTGCAATCCTAGGGCCACAAACAGAACCCGTTTGTTCCCTTTCAATGTCCTTCCAACAAACACCACAACTGCTGACATAATGTTTGAAATTCGCTCGGAGGAATGCTACGGGTGCGCAAGTTTGTACTCATACGCCATGCGTGACAGCATAGATCTCGAGATTTGCCCATTTTCTCTTAAGGAAATTCTGATGAAAGAAAAGTGCATCCGTTCGAAATCACATTGAGTGTTCTGAACCACAAGTGAACTGGCCAGTGGACGAACCAAGCGAATGTTCAATTTGGTAGGGAAATATGAAGGGGCAAACAAAACAACAACAACAGCAGGAGCAGCAATATATATATATATATATATATCCTTCCTGCATTTCCAGTTTCCCAATCCATTTCCAGCAAAAGTCAAAACGTATAGCCAACCCTGCAACCCGGCTAGTAGTACTTGGCAGCAGGCTTGTCAGAAAGCTGGATGTTGGACTGCTCCAAGAAGGAAGGCTGCAGACTTTCGCCCTGAGAATCAATATTGACCAGTTTTCCATCTTCAAGGTACACTTCGATCCACGTGAGCTGGACGGTGGTAGTGTCAAGCTGGACGTACGGCGAGGCTTCTACGTGCAACTCCTTGAAATCCTTATCCGCGGATACAGCGAGCAGCGAGGAAACGTCTTTAAAGTAGTATTCGATCATAAGATCATGATTATCTATAGCGTATGGAAGCTTCATGCTTTCCGCTAACGCTCGGGTGCTAGACGTATTGAACGCCTAATATAATAGTTAGACACGTTCTTCAGACATATAACGCTGCTCGATGGCCGAATGCAAGGATAGGGCCACAAACCATCTGGTATTTCAAAATCCCATACTTCTCATGGATCTTGGCACACTCGACTCCATGGCGCCTAGACATGAACTGGTAGAACTCTTCCTCAGACAGGCCTTCGGCCCGATAATAAGAGCCGGTAACGCGAAGGACACGTTCTGGCTTGGCCATGATGAGAAGAGCTTGGCTGAAAGCTAGAGTGTCTTTTAGTGGGATATTAGGATGAATACCCCAACGGCACAGGAAAGCACAGGTGGTTGTTTGAAAAAAATGGAACCCGTTGGGATCAACCAAAATCTGAAATGGAAAATGTGACCTCCGAGGGTTAGTGCAGCTCAAAAGGGATAAATGCGACGGTTGGTGAGCTTGTCCGACTATTGGCCATTAATATACCGAATCGGACTATTGGGGTAGCAAGCCAGCCGATTCGGGCTTTATCGTATACACACCGATCTTGAAAAATTCAGTAAGCCGACCTGCATTAAGCTGACGTGATAAAGCCGGATTTGGTGGTGCATATGGTGGACGCGGTTGCGTATGTCCCTGCCGTTTGCCTCTGCAGTAGTGATGATTGGCTTAACGGTAACCACTGGGTCACTACGGTGTAAACACCCTAGCGTCTTCTATCTCTTGCAGTAAGATCGGACATATATTCGCAAGCTGGGCGGAATGTTGCAGGAACGGTCACAATTTGGAGTATGATTGGCGCGGCGGGATCGGGGCCAACAAAAGAACCGATGCCCACCGGCGGCATGATGACCCACTCTGTTTGCAAGTCTTCGTCGCAGGTAGTACAGATTGTTCGCCACAGCGTTTGGTGAGAACGAAGATCCATTCCTACGCATAGACATATGTCTTCGAGGGAACTTTTCATCCTCAGAATTGTAGTTCTATATTGCTGGAAATGCTCATGATTCGGCACCTCCGTCCTAGTATCTTGGACTAGAATACTTCTTAACCTTCAATGGAGGCATCGACCGATGACCCATCTGCCAATGATGCGACTGGTGATGCCAAAACTAGCTATAGCTGGCGCTTTTGGGCCATATTCCTGGCTCTTGCCGTTACCTCTCTGTTAGCTGCCGTGGAAAGCACCGTGACATCCACGGCTTTACCTGTCATCTCAGGGGACCTGAACTCCGGCGAGCTCTATGTGTGGTTTGTGGCTGCCTATTCTCTAACTAGGTGAGTGGTGCCGTACTCACCAGTGCCGCAATTTATTCTAATTTTCCCTTTTCCCGCAGCACTGCTTTCACGCCACTCTTTGGCCAGGTTGCTGATGTTTTCGGTCGACGTTGGCTCACCATTGGGATTGTAGCTATCTTCGCCCTAGGAAGTGGCATTAGCGGCGGTGCCACCTCAACGCCCATGCTTATAGGAGGTCGGGCGGTACAAGGGATCGGTGGTGGCGGTATTATCCTAATGATCGAGATGATTGTTTGTGACCTAGTCCCCCTGCGAGACCGTGGCCGTTTCATGGGAGTCATTTTCGCCCTGTTCGCTATTGGGACTTCGCTAGGCCCCTTCATCGGCGGTGCCATTGCCCAAAACACCACATGGCGCTGGGTTTTCTGGATCAACTTGCCCATCGCAGCTACAGCACTTATCCTGCATGTCCTTTTTCTGCACGTCAACTACAACCGGGATCACTCCATTGCGGCGCGTTTCCGTCGTATCGATTACACAGGCAATGGCATACTACTCGCCTCAGTTACTGCGGTTCTAATTGCCCTCACATATGGTGGTACGCGGTATCCGTGGTCGTCATGGCACATCCTTCTACCGCTACTCCTTGGCTTCGCTGGATTCGCGTTGTTCATGTTGTACGAGACTTCTCGGTGGTGTATCGAGCCCGTGACTCCCCCGCGTCTCTTTAAGAACCGCACCTCGGCTGCAGCCTTCTTCCTCACCTTCATGCATGCGCTGTATTCCTTCTGGATCCTCTACTTTTTGCCAGTTTATTTCCAAGCAGTGTTACTCGAAGGTCCTGAGAGGTCTGGCGTTCTCCTGCTTCCTACTGTTATTGCCCTCGTCCCGGGCGGTATGATTAGTGGTATCATCCTCTCCAAGACCGGACGCTATCGACCGCTGCACTTGGCCGGCTTCGCCCTTATGGCTCTTGGAACTGGGTTGTTCATCCTCTTCGATCAGAATACCGCTGCTGCTGCTTATGTGATCTTCCAGATTATTGCCGGACTGGGATCAGGGCTCGCCTTAACCACATTATTACCCGCGACGCAGGCCGCGCTGTCAGAGAAGGACACCGCATCGTCGACGGCTACCTGGACCTTTATCCGTAACTTCGGGACGATCTGGGGTGTCTCCGTCCCGGCCGCTATCTTTAACAGCCGAGCCACCGAGCTCGCCCAACGCATTGACGACGTCTCTGTCAGGGCTCTAGTCGCCAATGGACAAGCATACTCGCATACTTCTAATGCTTTTCTGCTATCGCTCGCCAGCAACACGCGCGATCAAGTAGTCGGAGTTTTTAATGATAGCCTCCGACTCGTTTGGATTGTGGGGACTGTTATCGCAGGTGTTTCATTCTTCGTCACATTCCTTGAAAACGAGATCCAGCTCAGAGACAGCCTGGAAACGGAGTACGGTTTGGAAAGGAATGAGAATAAGAAATCTGAAAAGCCGACTGATGATGCAAAACTGGCGTGACGGACTATCTTAGACGATGGCAACGGAGAGCACTAGGGTTTGTGGGGAGACTGGGGCAGGAGCCACCCACCTACATATAAGTATCCTTTAGGAATCTACCTATTGACGCCACCTTAATAATATGTCTAACCCTAGCTATTACTTGTGATTAGGACCGCCTGAAGTCACTCCTTAGGGATTTTAACACGCTGAATAATTACTAGTTACCAAGTAATAATGACCCGTCTCTCGACCAATTAACTATGCACCAGGCTCCGATATATTGCTTTTCAGCTCTGTTGCGATCTAATAGTACACAAATGATCAATCTGCCCAGTTATTCCCCAGTATATAACGGCCAACGCTGGGGCCAGACATAATACTTCTTTCAAAGCACACCCGCGCCGATGACGATCGCCATCAGCGGCAGCTCTGTGAGTATGAGCCTTAACTTGTTCATCCGCACAAATTCCTCCAGCGCCGCAGTCGTCTTGACCGGCTTGCCTTCCTTCTTCGCCGTCACCTCATCTCCCCGCTTGATTGCAGTCAGCAGTTTCCAGGAGTACGGCGCGTTCACGAGGTGCGTCAAAGAGCACACCAAGCCGAAGCCATACCACTTCCACTGCGGGAGGCGATAGTACACATTCGCAGCGAAACATCCGTAAGAAGCGAACTCTAGAGCTATGACGAGCGGAAGAGCCCCTTGAATATATTCGCGCATGACGTGCGACACCATACTGGGTTTATCGTGGGGTGGGGCTTTCGCAGGGAGGAAGGAGGAGAAAACGAGATGCTGATCAAAGTGACACATAGATCTATAATAGTCAGATTGGGCGAGTTAATATCATAGGAAAACCCTTACATTGCGAAGGTTGTTGCGATCGGGACAAGGCGCAAGAAGGATTGCGCCAGTGGGGTTAACGAGGTGCTCGCAGCGTCAGTCATGATTGCACATATCTGGCTTTAGCTGGAAACCAAGTTTCATGTCTCCTTCCCCAGATATAAGAGAATCCTTAACAATGCACATGCCAAGACTGACGTGGCCCCCAATATATACGCTCGTGTCTGTCATTAACGATCGGAGTTGATAATTAGACCGGTGAAATTGTCCGATTGTGCTCCGTTACCGAACAACTGAGACATCCTCCCAAAACCTTACAAGGATCTCTAAATACGAGGCACACTGACACATGGAGCCGATAAGAAGAAAGAAATCGCATTCATGCTTAAAATTACTTAAAACAACTGTTCTTATTACTTCTATTTCTACAGCAGTATGTCTCCGATAACACTATTCGCATCCGGGATTTAACCAAAATGCTCTTTCCTGATCATCGAGAGGCAATAGTTTGTGTCTCCAACACCCCAGGAGCCAACCTTGCTGTGTCTCAGGATGCCCCTTTACCACTTCCCCTAGCACCCGACCAAGTCCTAGTCCGCACCGTGGCTGTCGCACTCAACCCTTGTGACTGGAAGATGCCGGATAGGTTCCCGAGTATAGGCGCCGTGAACGGCAGCGACTTCGCCGGGATCATTGTTGCCGTTGGCTCTGATGTTCACACCACTCACGCAGACCTTGTTGTAGGGACCCGTGTTTGCGGTGCGGTCCATGGTGCGAACCCCGCAGACCATATGAGTGGATCTTTTGCGAGTTATGTAGCAGCTACAGCTGATATACTAATGAAGCTCCCCGAGAACGTGGAATGGAAAGACGGCGCGGCCGTGGGAGGGACAGGGATAGCCGTGCTTGGCCTGGTATTTTATGAGCATCTCAATATTGGGTTTAGTCCCCGGAAGCCTGCCACGGAGCTAGAGGCCTTCCCTGTCTTGGTATACGGTGGTGGGACAGCCACCGGAACGATGGCTATACAGTTGTTAAAGGCGTAAGTTGCCAATAAAGAAATAATATGAAACAACCTTCTGTTCCCAAATTCTTCCTTGTTGCTAACTATGTGATCTCCGACAGGTCTGGACTGCGTCCCTTGGCCGTGTGCTCTTCAAAGAGCGCCGAGCTTGCCCTATCCTATGGCGCAGAGAAGACCTTTGACTACGACTCTACGGCATGCTACACTGAGATAAAAGAATACACCAAAGGGCGTTTGCGCCACATAATAGATATCATCAGTGATGCAGCTTCTATCAATCTCTGCTACCATGCTATGGGTCGTTTGGGAGGTGTTTATGTAGGCCTCGAGCTACTTCCGGACCAGCGACCAACGAGAAGGCTTATTAAGCCTGCCTGGGTCATGGGCCAGACCGTCTTTGGCAAAGAGCTGCAGTTAGCCGGAGGGTATGAGCGGCCACCCATGCCTAATCACCGAACGCTGGCAAAACGTTGGTTCGCGGAGGTACAGGAGATATGGGAAAAGGGGGCAATTAGACCTCATCCCGTCAAGATTGGACAAAAAAGGGGACTTGGCGCCGTGTTGGAGGGCGTCGACTTGATGCGGCGTAGAGCTGTAACTGGAGAAAAACTGGTCTACTTTCTATGAGTAATGTTTTACTTTCCGGCAGTATCTGGACAAGATGTAATAGAGCGGGCTCGTTGCAAGGTGAGTTGAGGAGAGTGGTGATCTCCAAAGTTATGTCCCCTTTTCTAGCAGTTCGTTGACCTTTGTGATGTTATCTCGCAATGACTGTACGCTTCCTGGGTGTCCTCTCGAGCCATCTCCCCCCAATGCGATTATCATGTTGACCATTTTGTCTCTCCCTGACTGGTCGAATAATATGTCATCGGCAATTTGACTACGATTCGCGTCGTCGCTGCTTTCCTCATCGCCCCCAATACCGTTGATGGTCCTTTCTACTACCGATTGCTCTCTAGAAACGCCCACTACTTTCTCAATACATCGTAAACTATGCAAGAAGATTTTGACGGCCAAAGTTATCTGCAAGCTGCCACAGTCTCGTAGTTGGAACTCTCCAAGCTGGAACCGAGGAAAATTCCACCGATTTGTTGAATGTTCCGACGTTTGGCCAAACTGTAACGAGTTCCTTAAATACCGGAACACTTCGTCGTAAAGGCTAATCAGTCGAGCGTAGCAGGACACTACAATACACATCATTGACGTGTCTAAATCGAAAGGATTCCTAGTATCGTGGTGGCGTAGTGCCGAAGGCGGGGCCTCGATTGGGGCGATCGGGCTCTTGGAGTTCCCATTGTCTTTCCATACTTGTTCTGCACCTGCAGCGCAACTTCCTGTTCCCGAAGACGAAGTATCGGAGAAACTTCTGCTACGCCTCGCAGAAGCCGAATCAACCGATATAAAGTGGTTTAGCATGTCAACGAAGGTCTGAGAGATACTCAAGATTTGATCAAGTGGGTAAGGAGCGTTGGCAACTGGTGCCCGTGGAACGCTTCCAGCACCAGTCGTCGCCCCGGCAGCCCCAGTCTCGGCGATGGATTTGACTTGCTTGTACTGCTGGTACAGCAATCGTTGTAGGTTCCAAAACTTATCCATACGCATCTCTTGTTCGTCTAGAGGCTGCTGTGGCCCATTCTCGTGACAGTTGGGTGATGTAGGCTGCTGATCGACAATATCTGGTTGAATTGGGGAGGCCCTGCCAAGGAGCTCTATCTGCTCCATGCCGACATCGACAGCGGTAGTCAGCGATGAAGACGTAGTTGGCATATTCGTAGGCATTGACGAGGAGATTTCGCCAATGGTAAACGGCCACGAGTCGTCATCGCCCAGCTGATGAGACATGCTGTGCAGTGCAGGTTGGCCGTCTGCCGACAGGCCTGGCACCATATTGTTGTTTCCTGCTGTCGGTGTTGTCGCCCATCGTTGGAAGCCCGACCACTCATTTGCACTAGATATTATATGGGCCCCGGCGTCGGCCCTCGGTGATCCTGCAACACCTATTGGCTCTTGTTGCTGTTCCGGTTGCTGCTGTCGTTGCTCTTGCCGGTGGTCACTCCTATTTGCCTGGGGACCGAGACCCTGGGCAGGCCTCCCCAGGCGCCGTGGCATGCTGCTGGTGCACACGGCATTCACTCGGCGGCAGCGGATGCAGGCTTTATCTCCCTCTTCTTCCCACCTACACTGCAACTTCTGCCGGTTGCACCTCCGACAGGCCAAGCGCCGTGTCGGTTTCTGTAAAGAAGAGAGACCACCCGGGTCACTTTGCTTATTCAAACTGATGGACATTGCGGGCTAGGACAGAGTCCCGTTAAAAAATTGTCCTAGCATAGCTGAGCAAGTTTAAGGAAGGTTTATCAATTGGGTAGGCTACGTCTTCAGTAATAGCCGTGAATATCACAAGTCCAGAATCTGAGTTCCCTAGAAACGCATCGTATGCCTAGTATTATTGAGTACCGGCAACACTCCCACCCGCCAAACTCCTCCTTAGATATGTACTAATTCATAAGGCTGAACTAAGTGTGATGACCCACTGTACTATGTAGCTCATTCACAATTGCTCACAGTGCACACTGCATAGTTCAGCTGTTCTATTGGCTGAGTTAGCTGGTACACTTCACTGCAGATGGGAAATCCTTGCACATGCAAGATACGTTGTAATGTAGCCCCTCTAAAGCTTTTCCTGCGGACGCTGATTGGGTCGATGTGGCGAATAGAAATCGAGTGCCACCCACCTTCGGAGAGTTGCGAGAGCTAACTCCGTGCCGCCCTGTAGCAGATACACTTCGCTCCAACTATGTTTTCCGTTCGGATAAATGGGTGGTGGATCTATCTCCTGGAGAGTCCTAACGTTGTTGCCCCCTGCATTCCTACCTGCATAAGTGCCCGCTTCAACAGAAAGCCTCCACCGAACCTCAAAGCAGTGTAGATATTACACCGTATGTGCCTACACAAGTTATATGGTGTTGGACTTTTGGTAGGTAAGCCGCTTTGTAAGATATGTTGTACTTCCCCACTATATCAAACGGAGTCTATGTTTGGTATCCATAATTCACTGAAGTAAACACATGCCATGCATATAGACAAATTGGTGAGACACCAATAAAACAGAACTTTTACCCATATCTTCTACCAATATCTTCTACTTCGTTTATCTTTCTCTACCGCACCTGCCACATAACATATTATTGACGCCCGTAAACTACGTCTACCCCGAAGGGGCGGAGGATGTGTCTAGTATCCTTTAACTTCATGGTTACCTACGTACGTAACTTTAAGGCAGTATAACCCAACGGACTCCGCCCCCACGACCTCAGTCTGTATTTATGTTACGTCCTGATTCGACTGATACCCCCGGGCTAACATGTGTCACCAAAATCCCGCAGCGGACTTGCAGCTAACTTACGCGGATTGTTCCCAGAATTATACCGGATCGTCGTTTCTGTGATGTGATCGCCACCGTCCAGGTATGTTTTACCTCTTTTGCCTCTACTACTGGCGCCAAGTCTTGGCGCCTCGCGGCCCTGAGATATTCCAAAAGACTTTCTGCCTGTTGCTATGACATCATAGCACATACAGTGTCCTAAATCACCGTTTCAGTCTAGTAGTAGTTTTTATTCCACGTATTATCCATACGTTAGCATGCATCCGTGTTGGGAGAGAGGGGGGAAAGGAGCGAGATGGCATAGTTACCGCTCAGCAGGACTAACTGAGACAAGAGACTTACGGCGCAGGCGGGGCAAATGTAATATTACGTAGCATTTTAATGCCGCTCGTTGCAACAGAGGAATCCTACGAATGCATCCCAATGTCGTAGATGAGTCAACAACGGCAGGACGGGCGCTTACTACATCCTCTTTACGGTGGGGGCCTGGCAAACGACGTGGAAATGCGGTACCGATTCCCCCCGCGTATTCTTTCAGCCGCGACCGGCAGTTCCATATTCGCAAGGTACTCTAAATCTCATCTCCAAGGGGTCGCTTCTATCCACGATACTTTTCTGCTTCAAGCTATCACCTCGTAAGCCGCCGACCATTGAGTTGAGTCATTATTATCGTGAACAGCAGCTTTCCTTCAGGTCGTGAGGCCACTTCTGGCTCGTTAATTTAACTGATACCCGAGGAATTTGGAGGGCTCGCTCCAGTTGATTCCGCAATGTCTTCCACTATTCTAGCGGCCCCCCTTGCAACAACCTTACCGCCTTGTGCTGTCAGTTATTGGTAACAGTCTGATTCACTACACAAGAAGTATACAAGCACTGACCGTTTCTAAAAGCTCTCCTGCTTCGAGAGCGCTGTTGAGGCCCTGTGTAATGCGGTTGATGAGGCCTGTCTCTGCACAAATGAGGCCTACTCTGCCCGGGCTAATGCGTGTGTCATGACAGAATGCGGTGTGAGGGGGCAGCTTTGTGAGTGTTTATAGATAGCTGATCAATTCGTGCTGCACTGACAGACGGTCCGAGATAGCAACCCAAAATGCGACTATGGCTTTCTGCGGAGTTCATCCCAGCATCGACCATTCACATGAGCCCATAATGATTGTGTTCCTGGTTATAGCTGTGACGGCATTTCTTCTGCGATTGCTTGCGAGGCTGTTCTTCCACGTGAACCTGTGGTGGGATGACCTTACAAATTGCGGTGCCATGGTAAACTTGACCACTCCTAAATCTTTGATGGTGACTATTAACCGTCGCTAGGTGTCGGGCATTGTGTTCACCGCGATTGTGTTGAAAGGTTTGGAGTCCCCCCGACCCGCCCCAAAGCGCTACGGTAATTCTTTTCGTCTAACAATCTACAGTTACGCCTTTGGGACTAGGAACTGATCTGTGGGCCGTACCTCTGGACAACATCTCTCCCATATTATTGGTATGAGTCTAGCACCATACACCAAATTACTATGTCCATTCTGCTGATATATACTGCTACAGCATCTATACGTCGCCTCTACCTTCTACACTGTAGGGCGGTTTCTTGTTCGAATATCTATCCTCCTTTTCTATCTACGACTCTTCGATGTCTCTCGCGCCAGGCCCCTCATAATCGCCACTCTAGTGTTTCTTGTAATGGAAGGCATTGCGTATACAATTCCGACTATATTCAATTGCTCACCAATCGAGTTCTTCTGGTTAAGTTGGGACGGCCAACACAATGGAAACTGCATCGATATTCGGACGCTAGGCTTAGTCAGCGTAATACTGGGGTTTCTCTGCGATGTGTGGATGATCCTGTTGCCAATACCTTTTGTTGCTCGGCTAAACCTACCGTTAAAGAAAAGGCTTCAGGTCTTGGTTCTGTTTGCACTTGGTATCACGTATGATTTTCTATCACCCCTTGGCTTACGATCCTCCAAACTAACCATGGTGTGTCTGAACAGAGTTACCGCGATCAATGTTGCTAGACTCCCTGATCTCGCCAACCCCGCAGGGACCACGAATCCGACTAGTGAGTTGCACCTTGATTCGAAACCCTATGGGGTAGTACATGGACAATAGAATCTCATTGACGGTGTGCAGAGGATAACGTCAAGATTTGCTTACTGTCAGCACTTGAGATCGATATCGGTGTCATCTGCACTTGTTTGCCCAGCATCCAAGTGTTTATCAGACCACTGTTGTCTTGCTCGTTACGGCCGGCGATAAAGGCAGGACTTCATAGTTCCAAAGGCCATAATAAGCTACTGCCACCACGGCCCCATCTATCCAAGTCGGCGAGTACTCCCGCGAGTACTCCCGAATCTCAGGCAAACATCATCATGACCACCACCATAAATAGCGAACAGGTACCCTACGAATCTGACCCTGGTATTTCCCTAGACGATCTTCATCTGGGTGCCACAACGCAAGGAGCCGTTAGGACTAACGCCTGGGCCTGAGACATAGGCAAGGGGAGGGCGGCCATTCTGAGACTGGGAGCTAGCTTGTGTCAATTCACTTCTATTTCTGTTGCTTTCCCTTGGTTAAATTTAATATTTTGCATTCGCAAAAGCATTAAAGACACTTAGCGCCAGGTTTCATTTACTTAATACCTACGTACTAATCTTACCAGCACAGCGTGCAGGGTAGTGAAGACGAGGCCGGAATGCGCAGGCTTCCAAACGAGATCCGAACCAAGCGGGACTAACAACAGAAGAATATTGTAAAGAATATCGCAACAATCGTCCAACATTTGACATCGAAAGGCAAGCGCGTGGCGAAGTAAAAGGAAGTACTCCGAACCCGAAATGAAGCTCTAAGCTCCTGAACGTGCCAGATTCGCCGGGACGTTATATTACTAATCAGACAATTACACAAAACGACGAATTGTTACAGTTGGGGGTCTGGACTGTCGAACTTACGGTGACGCTTTGTGATAAAAGAGAGGTAGTTGACCGGCACCGCATCCAGCTACGTTCTTAGGCCGAGTTATCCAACGAAGAGGATTCTTCCTCAAGCCAAGCCCTTCCTTCTCCTTCTCGATCCGAACCGTGTTCTACTTGCATCGACGATAAGCGGCTTCTCCTAGAAAAAGGGGTTAAGCACCGTAAGCTGATTATTAGAAACGACTACTCCGATAGCCAGTACCCTGAGGAGCGAGAGCGTGCCGAGCAGTATCGCGAACCAATTCGGTGTAACCATCCTCAATGCCAGCACAACTCCAAGTTCCCAACCCTAGATGCGTTTAGGCATTTCCAGGTCACCTATGAAGTATAGCTCAGGGCGTCACGCCAGATCAAACAACAACGGCCAAGAAAGGCTAAGCGGAGATGGTTCGCTCGGAGAACGAAGCCGTAAGCTGAGGACAAATTGTTCACAGCTCGTTTTGGACCATGGTGCTTAGCTCATGCATCCGATTGTCAGATACCCCGGTTAAGTCTTAGAGAAGTTGTATGAGAGGATCTTAAGTTGGTAATTTTTCGGGCCACTTCTCTAACATTTGGTCTCCTTACCGAGCTTTGTGTCTTTCATACGGGCAGTTATTCTAGGCCAGATAATGCCCTACAAAAATAAACCAGGTCTTAAATAGGACCAGCTGTCCTAATTTTGCCAGTGTTACAGTTAATTAGCTGATCGCGAGGAAAGGTTGCATAAGGTGTGGAAGTGTAGATTGACATGCCTGATCAGGGCTCTAGAGAGCGGTGGCTAGAAAGCTTTATACATAGTGTGGGAGCCCCGGAACAACGCCGTTGCGGGGCGCCTACGGTTCCCTGGGCTTTGATGACTAAGCAAGTTACCCCTATTCTGCGACAGCCAGCCTTTAGATTTGTTTTTACTTCTGTCTATGCATACTGATACCGACCACTTGACGAGTTCTGCTTAAGCACGTAGTCTAATTAGACGGAACGGCAAGTAATTAGAATTTCGAGCTCAAATGTTCGTCCGTGGGGCAGAGGGCATGTGCAGAAACGCAGCATTGAGCCTTAAATTAATGGTTCCGGCACGCTGAAAGCCATTTGAAAGCGATGGAAATGAGCCTTGTGTGGACCAGCTCGGGCAGATTTTGACCCCAGTAGAAATTATTGGAACAACTTAGCAAATAAGAGTCGTACCGCGTAACTGAGCTGTAATACTATGCAGCTTCCTAGGCTCCTGCACCGATTTCCAGAACTGCCAGAAGACTTGTATAATATTTGCATCATTTCAACAAAGGCTCCTTGTGAGCTAAAGTCTCCTGGATACCAAGATTACCTTCCGGTTCTGACAGAAGCAGAGCGGCGTTGGAATCTTTCGTAGACCGAATCAGAATGGATAGCATATAGAGGCGGCGCATTTAGAGGTGCGTTATAGGTGCAAAAGCGGGAGATAGCTGCAGAAACTATCGTCAATGACGGCGTTACTAAGCCTAACTCTGACCAATTGTATAGGATAATCTCAGCAGTTACTACCTTTTAGGGGTATCGATGCTTATTTACTGGAGGAGTATAGTTCGGTGTTTGAAACATAATTTTATTCGATTAACTCTATGCACGCTGGTGCATATCCCCTAGGGACTGATGCATGAGTCTTCATGGGTCTGGCACCAGGTAGAACACACACAACTGCTTATGTCACTGCAATCCCCAGGAGAAGCCTCCGCGTACCTGCTCTTCTGGTCTCTTCAACGCCATGCTCCATTCGGTAATTAGTATATGGTGCAGCGGACGCTCTTGAATCCCTTGCCCCACTATAATGATCGAGTTTGCTAGCATTCCCATCTATTCGGCCGCTTGACGCATCTAGTGCGTGCTGGGTAATGAATAAAACTTACGTTGGACGCGCAGTTGCCGAACGGGCCATCGTTCTGGGCGGTCTTGCCCGTGCCCTTGCAGTCGCTATTCTCGTAGAAACGGCACGTGCAGTCATTGTAGCGGCTGTTGCAGCCGGCAACGTTGCCGCTATTGCTGTTGGACCAGTCGTAGTTGCTGTGCAGCGCCAGCTTGTTAGCATGACCATCTAGGAGGAGCTGTGTCGGAACGAACAGCGGAAATATGGTAGAGACGTACTAGCAAGTCGAGCCTGGGACGTTGAATTCGACTGCGTACTATTTTCAGACGTGGCCCAGTTAGTCCTCCCTCATGATTCGAAACTTTGTGTGCCAGTACTGAGTGCTAGGGAACTTACGTTGGAGCAGCCGCCATCGTAGTAATACTGGATCTTTGCGCTTTCACCCGCAGCCGCAGCAGACCCAGCGGTCACAAGGATCGTGAAGAAGGCGGTGGTGAGCCGCATCGTGTAGGACGGAGATTAGCCGAAGATGGGTAAGATCTTTATATGATGGTGTAGTCTGACTGTTGCCGGGTGTCTATAATCCTAGTGGCAAATGTTCTTCCAAACTTCGGGTTCCTTCTGCGCTTTTTATATCTATCCACGATCTTCTCCATCCTTACCAATGGGTAGCCTAGTTCTTCGGGAGATAGTTAACGAATGGCTCCTGAGACGGTATTCCCGTCACGCGACTCCTGCTAAAACGGGCATTATTCAGCTTTCTCATGAGCCCTTCGGTTAGGAAAATTAACCAGCACCATTTTCCACTTGTAAGCGCCACATATTTTGCCGTTTGAAGCTTAATCCAGAGCCGTGATCTCGTGTTTTTCATGTTGCCAAGCCGCGCATTTCCAATATTTGTTAGCCCATCGGGCAGACTGGGTTCTAGACCAGACATTGATACATTCGAAAACCGTAGACCGACAGGTCGTGAACTTCGAAAGACCCATCGCATGGATGTCTTTCAGCCTCTGTCGCTGAGTAATGCCGATGTCTAGTGTAAAGCTTATAGAGTTTAAGTTGTAGCCTGGCCCAGGCTCCGCTAGACGGAAGCGACCCACAGAGTACCAACTAGCGCTGTTAGGAATCGAGCCTAACATAACTAGTAACTCCCACCTGGGTCCGCCTTGAAGAAAATCCGTCCCCGGCGTCTAGCGCCACCGCCACTAGCTCCTCGTCGCCTTGCTGTGATACCGCCGAAGAGGGGCGCCCGTTCATTACGAGTTCGGCCTCTAAAATAGTCTATCCACTATATGTTCTATATTAAGTCTTTTCTCAGGTCGAATTGACATAACCTCGGCCGAATTATGGATATATGTAACTATTTCAGGTACCTAATAGTCATACTGGAGAGGTCTAAATAGCAGGAAAAACAGGCGACGTATCACCTGAAAGTAGCGGAGATCACCAAAGATAGAATTCCCATAGCGGGCATGTTCCGCCCCGATAAGGCCATCTTCAGAGTTTAACAATTTTTTTAGGCACTCACGGCACTTTGCAAACGGAATGTCGGCTCCACACAGGTCCGTCATTTCAAGTTTCTCTTCGGTCTTTGACTATAAAATGGCATGCTGGTTCAAACGCAAGGGTTACCTTAACGGATAGAGTCAGAGAAGACTTATATAAGGTAAGCAAAGTTATAGGCATCATATAAAGATAAGGTTCCTAAAAATCACCAGTATTCGGGTAGAAAGCTTATTTTGAAACGCTAGCCCTATTCAATAGCGTATCCCGCGAGGCGGTAGACTTCCTGACCGCTAGCCCTCTGCCCCACTCTAGCTCCTAGCGCTAACTTCCAAGTTCGGAAAATTGCCTATTTAGGGAGGTATAAATATAGTTATGAGATTAGTCCTATTCTGGTCTCCCTTTTGTCCTCATCCTCCTCTGCCGAGCTAGCATCGTCAACACCATCCTTCTTTTCGCTAGCGTTCCAATCAAGAGTATCGTGGAAACTTGTGTCGACCTCACTGTCGCCCTCTGTCTCTAACCAGGCTAGCATTGCCCTACTAGAATTCCGGTCGCTTATTGGGGTTATCTTCGCTGCTACCGCTTGTTCGGCGTGATTCAGCACCGCTGGATGGAGTTTCGATTATTTTTAATGGCGGTCTTTACATCTCGACAAGGATGACAAGATAACGGGGAAACCCGAATATATCTTATTACGCTATCTAGGTGAGCATATAAAACCTCAGTTCGCATTTGGTCGCCTACTCTGTGCGCCCGGCGCTTAGACAACCTGGCTAATACTCCAGGGATCCCCTGCCTGCGGACATAATTATGCCTTTACAGACCTTTTCTAGACACGCCTACGAGACCAAAGGAGCGGTGTCCATTCTTTGAGCATCTGTTACGTAGGCATGATAAAATCCTTTTGAAATCACACTTGCTTACTTCTTATCCGTACGGCAAAATGACAGAGTCGCTAAGGGGTAACTTACTACCATACTAGGACGTCCAAAACCAATCAAAAATCGGCCATCAGGAGGATTATATCATATTAAAGCATAAAAGTATAAATACTCCAAAGAGCGGGTTGGGTGCAATAATTAAGTCGATCTATATATGCCTATTAATAAACTAACCGATTCGTCTTCCTAGACTGATTACGCTTGGTCTTTACCGTTTACGTGGATTGTTGGCTCTGGACACCGTGAGAAAGGTATAAGTCTAGTCAAGCCAGCGCCGGAATTTGGAGCTTGAAGCACTTGTTATCTTGAGATCCATCTCTCTAGCCAGTGACACGGTGACTGTGTAGAAAGATCAGCTGCCGAACTCGTTGCTTCGAGATCAACTTATCTAAGCCTGCTATGGAAAGTAGTAAATCTGATATCAATGTTAACATACTTCCTTATCAGGAAATATCAAACCCCAGCCCAAGCCAATCGGATAGGCAATCAATTGGATAACATAGGTGTTGATCATAACACTCGGATTACGGAGGGAGAACAACATATCAATAGCTGAGCCGTCAGTGCAAAGAAGCAGCCCGATCGCTCAAGCGCGGGTGATGTCTGCCGGGATGTCGAAATCGTAGTTTCGGAAAGTAGTGTGGACCTGTCGCGATTAATCATAATATTACCGTATTTGCTTCATGGCTCTTGGAGACGGCGTCTGCCTCGGGGTAAGGGTTGTTATTCTCCAACTCCGTCTCTACTTCGCTGCCCTTCTTGGCGTCGCCCGTCTTTACAGTCGCTTCTAAGTCATCGAATTCCTCTAGTGGAATATTTGGGTCGAGCTTGTGCTGTTTCCTGAATTCCCGCTGCGTTTTCAGGGCTCCGTTGCCGGAGCCCTCCGCCGAGGGCTCGATAGAATCTGGACTAGAACTAGACTCCATTGCACAGCACATAGGATAATGTGTACCGCTATGGCGCAAGCCCAACGTTACTTTCTCTATCTGATAGTGGTAATCCAAAGAACATGATAGGCACAAAACTAGACGGAAAGAAACCAATCGGAGAAATTTAATGAGATTTCAGAGGACTAAGAGGCGGATTTAACTTTTGGTTTATTCTAACTTACTCGGAACCCTGTAAAGTGGACCGTGAAAGCAGCGTACAAAGAGATAAAAGACAAGCACGAGTGCATTTGAGGCTTCCTGTAAGAGATGTCATGGGCTGTGAGCCTTCCCTATGATATCAATTTGAGGGGGCTGCGAAACCATAGGTGGACGAGACCCTAGGCAGGTAGCTTGGTAAAGATGCGGAGCTTTCGATGGACTGCTTCGCGATTGTGCTAGATGACCAGATAGTCCGAAACTGATAGACCTACCAGGCTCTCAGAAGCCTTGCAGGTATCGTGAACCTCCCAAGGCATATCGTTATCATACACTCTAATAATAAATCGGTAGGGTATAGGTATACATAGAAAAGCCACAGAAACCCGATAACTATGGAAGGACAGGAATCAAGACATGTCAGGTTTCTACCATACACCTTGTTCTAGCTATCATCGAACCAAATCTCGACTACCTCTCCCCTCAGATTCCTTTGGGTGATGTCGACGTTAGTCGTCCTCGTGTGGGTGTATACATGCGCCCGCTCGTTGTGCATGATTCATACGGCCGTTGAGTATACCCCTAAGAACGCACGAGTCTGTGATTGATGGAATCTGTTCCACTGCAGATAATATAGGCACTTGTGACAATTTCGTTCTTGAACTAAGTCTGCTACCCCTGGATCCACCGACGGCGCAACATGAGAACCATATCGTAAAAGGGGAGAGTGCAGGCAAGCATTGACCGACACTGATGAGTCACACATATTGCACTTACGAGGCTTGTGCTATAACCCCGGACTAGCCGCATAGAATAATAAATGAACCCCGGGCGATAACGGTGTACGTTATGTTTGATATAACGGTATCTTGTATATTCAGTCGGGGTCGGAGCGGTTTAGGCGACCTTCTGGCCCATTATCCCATCCCGATTTGCCCTCCAGACACCTTCTTCGCCTTCGAACTCCTCCCTCTTCCAGACTTCGACCCGGGCTTTGCATTCCTCAAGGGCCTCCTCACCCGCTCTCCAGGCCGCTTGCCTATGGGGTGAAGATACTGCAATTAGAATACTCTCTTCGCCAATAGGCACGGTACCAAGCCTGTGAACCATAGCTATCGCTTTGAGTGAATGCTTTTCCTTAATAGTCTTGCAAATGGACAGCATCGTTCGCAAAGCCAGTTGGCCGTATGCTGAATACTGCAGTTCCTTGACCGGTTTCCCTCCGAAGCTATCTCGAGTAGTACCTGTTGGAACATTAGATACACACACATATACATGGGCAACCATTAACCTATAGAATGAGGTGGGCTCACCGGCAAACAATACTATCGCGCCAGCCTGGGGACTACGGACACGGTCCATAATTGACTGTACACCAAGATGGTCATGGGTCAGGGCAACATAACACCCATCCTCCTGCAGTTCACTGATTTGAGGGTCCATGATTTTAATCTTTATATACAAGATGGCGAGGGACAAGTAGATCTTGTTATTGGAGCGATAAAGATCAATTGCATTCAAAAGCACATTCTTTAGCTGAGCGTCTTGTAGTCGATGACTTTGCAGAGGGGGGAAAGATCAGATATCTAGACCCACTTTTCGATCAGGAGAGATAATGATTAAGCTGAAATTGGCACTAGTATGAACCAGGTTTAGTGCAATAAGCTGAATTAGCCGACGTTTGCCCTTCAGCGCTTCTACCTCCCCCTCCACATCCAAGACTATTTTTGTACTCCATTAACATCGTCTATCAATGCATCGCATCATCATTCCGTCTAAATCTTATCAACCTAGCCGCAGCAAACCAGATACCATCGCCAGCCCACCACAGCTATCATCTCTGCTCTCTCCATTTAGTTATCCGCATTTCACTCAAGGTAGAGAGCTATATTCGGGGCAGTGACAAGATGTACGACGACTACGATCACCGATCCCGGGACGAGCGTGATTACAGTAGGCGCAGATCACCGTCTTCGAGGGACCCTCAATATCGTTCGCGGCATGGTAAAACTTAATAGCCTGGAGGAGCACTTTTCGTCAAGATAAATTCCGAGCGCGCGCTGACCTTTCCGCGAGGAAAGACTCTTCTAGGTCACCTAGGAGAACACCACCAAGGGGACCGCGCGCCGGAGGGGAGGATCCGTACCGCCGTCGCCAATCTCCAGATGGACGAAGCCGACGTGAGAACTCTCCTGGCTATCGACAGGGCCACTCTGCTCGCCCGATGAGTACGGGTGGAGAGCGAAACGGGCGTGAACGTGACTACTACTATGCCGATGGGGCTCGTGATGATTCGCGTTATCGCCAAAGAGAATCGCCGGGCCGTGGTCGAGATCGTCGCTACCGAGATTATGACGATCCGCGAGACCGTTATAACCGCAGTCCACGCCATGGACACTCAGTTGACGTATCACCCTACGACTCGGGCGACGACAGTTACTACCGCGATCGCGGTCATCGCGCAGGGCCAGGACGGCCTTATCATACTATCAAGTTGGTCGATATACCCGAGACGATGAGCACGCAAGAAGTCAGTTGGCTTGGAATTTCCTCGACAATTTGCTGGCCGGTGTAGGTACTCACGCTTTGTACAGATCGACCAGAGCCTGCGAGATAAAGGTGCCGCCGGCCTCGTCGAGGTTCGCATTAAGTCAGACGACCGGAATGGTAGGTGCTGTGTTTTAAATCTAAGAGAAGAGTACTGAGTGCAGCGAAGGGTCTCGTCGGTGTTATGCTTTTGCTGAGTTCCAATCTGACGACGATGCGATTGATTTCGTGGAGAGACACTATCCTACAATCGACATCAGTGCTCCCAATGGGACTTTTATTAAGGTTTATATCGAGTATAGCCGGGAGCGTCGACCTGCTCCAAATTCCGACGACTGGATATGTGCCATGGTAAGTAAAGTAGGCGCCGTACGTGACCGCCCAACATTTACCTAACCGGTATCCAGTGCCATTTCCAGAACTTCTCCCGAAGAGCGACTTGTAAGCAATGCAAAGCACCTAGGTCTAGTATGTCTAGCCATGTATAAATACCCTCTGGTTCACATACTGACGCCTCAGGTTTAGCTGAGACGACGACCGATATGAGGCTCGACGGTAAGAGCGACGAATGTCCTCAGCAAGCGCCATCTCAGTTCCTTGTCATTCGCGACTTACCATCATCGGCGAATGAGACTACCCTGTCCAATGGTATCAAGTCACTCTACATTACGAAGGGGGAGGAACCAAAGCAACCATCTGGGCCCGCTCCGAAACTGAAGAGTACTGCCCCCGTTGGCAATACCAGCGGGTTGGGCGCGAAGCCTGGCTCATTGGTCCGCGTTATCTTGATTCGGGACAGAGTCACCGAAATCAGTTGCAACTATGGTTTCGCGGAGTTCTCCACGCTTGACGATGCGCGTGGTGCCATGGCGAAGTATAACGCAACGCCGCAATTTACCATTGGCTCGCGACCTGTAACGATTGCTTACATTCACTCTGGCGTGTTTATACCTCACCTCTACCCGGTCCAGGAACACGACAGCAAGTTTTCTTTTTCTGCAACGCATAACCCATCGTTGAGACTCGCTTATTGGAACCCGTCTGTCTTCGCCAGCGAGTTCACAGTCTTCAACGAATCGCTTTACGAAGATAAGTCGCACGAGCCAACCGAGTCCCAGAAGGATGCGGATCAGTCCTCTGGGAAGGAAACGAAAAAGAGAAAGGCGGATAAAGATCTTGCAGCGCCCAGTGGAAAGAAAGTCATTGCGATGGCGCCGCAGTTGCAGAGATGGGCGAACAAGCATGCCGAGCTTCATAGTTCTCAAGAGGCTAAAAAGGCTGAGGCATCGTCAAACGACAAGACGCCAGCTACTGGTCCTAACGCCGTTGGCCCGACCCAGGTCAATCCCCCAGTTCCCATGCCTGCACCGTCTGTTTCGTACGCCGACTTAGACAAGATGTGCTGCCTTCTCTGCCGGCGCAAATTCAGCAATGAGCCGTCTTTGCGCCGACATGAGCAGATCAGCGAAATGCACAAGACCAATCTAGACAACGAAGAACTCATTGCCAAAGCAACCCGAGACTTAAAAGCCCTGGGTAAAGAACCGGTATCTAATTACCGAGATCGGGCTAAGGAACGGCGGATGGTACACAACCAACCCACGAAGCCCAAGCCTCAACTACCCAAGAAGAGCAACCCCCTTGCCAACGACACGACCACGGCGAAACCAGCGATATCAAAGGGCGCTGGATTACTGGCCAAGATGGGCTGGTCTACCGGAGAAGGCCTCGGCGCCGAGGGCAGCGGACGAACCAACATCATCGAGACCATGGCATACAATCCTGGTGTTGGACTCGGAGCCGAGGGCGGCAAGCTGGGGGATGCGGTCGAGGAGGCCGCCCGCGCCACCAAGAACGACTACTCGGATTTTGTTGCGAAGGCCAAGGACAAAGCGAGGGAGCGGTACGAGAGGATGGGTTGAGCATCAGGGTAAAGATGCCCCGCTTTTGAAGTTGTACGATATGGCCGTAATGTGAGGGCTTCGGCAGGAAGAGGCCGCGTTGCATATGTATTAATTAATGACTATACCCTTTACCCACATCGTCATTTTCCGGGGGGTACGTGAGGGTGCCGTGTAACGATTAAATAACGCATAGGATCATGGTAAACATCGTAAGTTCATTCGCTCACTGTATTGTAGGTCCAGGCTGAGAATGCTAGCTAGCCTTTGTGTACTGCAAAAACATCGTTATGCAATCGAACCCGAAAATAAAAAGGAGACCGTAGGCTCGTGTCCCCCGCCATCTTCGGTGGAACAAGCTCGAGACAAAACTCCATAAGCGGTCAACAGTAATGTCTATCTAAACCAACTAGACGCTCGTACTACGAGCGGACGACCAATTCAGTATTTGATCATTACTCCAGTTGGTTCTGCTTCTGTGCGACGGCAGCGCACCGCCAACCACGACTCTTCCCCCTCTCTCCGCCCCTAGCGTCTGTCTCAAGACGGCCTCCCCGCCTTGTCCTCCCCGACCTCCCCCTGGACCTTCTCCCTTCCCGAAGCGGAGCCGGGAACCCCGGCCTCGGCCCCCGCGAGCGGGAAGAACGGGAGGGGGCCATGGGTCAGCGCAGGGTTCTGCCGGATCGCGGTGTCGGCGATGGTGGAGTTGCCGTGTCCGTACTGGCCGTCGGAGTGCATCTGCGTAGCGAGATATATGCCAGTGAGTGGGCTACCTAGTCAATTGGTAGGTGGGTGATGTGGAGCCATGTACACACCGTTAGGCCCGCTTGGTGGGGACGAAGCCGGGGCTATGATGTACCCGTGGTGGTGTTCCGGGTACTGGGCCGGCGCTGGCGCCGGCGCCGAGTGATAGTGGTGGTGCGCACCCGTATCGCTTGGGTACGCGCAGTGATGACAGTCATGCGTGCTACCATCATCTGGACACACACCAAAGGTTCATGTTAGTTGGGCCATGACGAGGCGGGCAGGCAAGCGAGCAAACAGGCAGGCAGGCAGATAGCCTACCTGCTGTAGGGAGTTTGGGAACTAACCGTCGTGCACGACAGCGCGATGAAGATGGCGCAGGCTGGAGTCTGAGCACTGGTTATAGTGGGCTGGTGCCGAGTGGCCGGAATGCTCCGGAGAACCGGAGCAGTGGTGGTGGGAGCGAGAGCGACCGCGGCCATCGTCATCACCGTCGTCTTGGTTGCGCGACCGGTGGCGTCTGCGGCGACCCGAGAGTCCCGTACGAGTCGCCAATCTCGGTCCAACTCATGGTGCTGTAGAAAGCTAAGTCAACCGGGACGGTGATGTTCAATCCAACCCCCTGGGGGCTGAGGCGGCGAAGGATAGCGACAGAGACATGCGCGCAAAACACAAAGCGGTTAGGGTAGGGCGAGGGGCCTCTTATGTTTCGCAGAGTTCTACCGCATTCATTATCTGATCATTGTTTCTGATCGTCGGGGTCCTGGTGTTGCTTTTTCTCACAGGAGGCCAGGTTTTTGCTGCGAGAGCCCTGTGCGCTTCCCCATGTTCCTTTTGCTCGACTATGGTGCGAATCGTTCGGTCAGCAGCCCCGATACGTTGGCGTGTCTCATTTCTGCATTCTCACGCCGCGGAGCGGTGGCGCCCAATGACGGACAGCTACGCGTGGCACTCTCTTGGTAGCTGGCTCGGATACCTTCCTAGGCTACCATCGCAAGGCAACCGGAGACAGGCGGGCGAGAATGGCAGAGCCTTCATCTAGATGGGGGGATACGTGAGGCCTAATACAGCGGCTACGCCTCACTCGAGCTTGCTGTTACCTGATGCGCGGCGTGGCTCTGCGTGCCGTTAACGCCGGTTTGCCTCAACGATGTCCTGACGGACACCCTGCCCGATGTCGCATGCACGCGCTCCTGTCAGCTTACTGATGGCACTCAATCGGGTCGCGAACTTTTAGATACGACGTGGATGGGCGTCCCAAATTTGTGCCCGATAGGTAGCCTTCGCGTGCTACCACCAGATAAACTGTTCTTTGCGATCTGAAGTTGCATGATATCAACATCCTCCCGACGTAAGCAGTGAGATGAGATGAGATGAATAGCGGGTGTCCAATGGTCAAATGTCTGTTGCGTAAGCGTTGTCCTACGCTGTACACGGCATCATCAGAGACTTCTGTTTGATAGAGCTTCTGCATTACACGGTATGGTTATCGCCATAGCTAGATAGGGTTTTTTTTTGCACATCTATCACCGGTGGTCTTTATTGACGGTCTCCTCGTCCGGGGTATCTTTGGCTGACGGATTTAATACTTCGGCTGATGTGGGTCTCTTGGGATCGGTCGTTATGGGGGGTATCAGCAGACAGATCTTACAATAATATCACGACAACTAATTGTGTGGAAGGGTTTGAAACACAAAACGGAGGAGGGTGGCTTCGCGCGGTGGGGGAAAAGCGATGCCGAGTTCTATGCAGCTAAAAATCCGGGGCGCGATTCGGGATGATTGGATCGGCGGGAAGGTGGTTGACAAAATAATTGATAGTGTCGCTTCCACATCCCGAATGTCTTATTAAAAAATTGTAGAAAACCAGCCATGACGATTTAACTAAATCTATATGCACCATTCAATTCCCTGTGATTTGGCCTTCTAAGCATAGTTTGTGTCATATATAACTTCTTATAAATCATTGTGGTTGATTTATTCTGATTTCTTTCATTCAGCATTGGGTGTGTGGGAGGGAGACGATCAATATTTTTGTCAACCGCCTTGGCGGGGGATGAGGTGGTCTTGAGCCGCGCAATCTCGCCTCAATGGTGGCGGCGGCTAGTGGGCCACATGTATCTCCACTCTTCCTGGGGGCCAGTACGTACATATTAGGCTACTTACTACTCCTGTAAGCGCATGCGTAGCATTTACCGAGTATGGCGGGTTAAGCCACGACCCTCCACAACCCCGTTGGCGTCCTTTCGTCATCTCCCATTTCCCATTTCTGCGAGCGCCCGCCGTCTTGGCATCTGGACTTCTATTTTCCCGAGTTCAAATGACGCGGCTGGAAGCCGCGAATCAACAAACGCTTTGTACAATATGGGGATGTCTTTTACGGTCTCCCTTCGGCTTTACTCCATGACGGTCTCGCATGTATGTATGCATGCATCCAGGCGTTTGTCAACCTTGCTCCCGCCTGAGCTCGCTGATTTACGCTAACCAGGATGCCAAGAATCCAGGTGCCTTGGCTCCCAGATGCCCTGAATGTATGGGTGAATGTATTACATCCTATTCGATCATCCCCATACGGCCATCACCCTCCACATGACAGCTGAGGAGATCCTCGGCGAAGATCATGGCCGCGCTGCCGGGTTGCCAGATGCTTGCTGGCTAGTACGACGGTATACGTAAGTAGACGGCGCGTCTTGCTTTGCTTCTGCTCTTGGCATGAAAAAGCCGTGGTTGACTGCGACTTGCACTACCAAGAGTCAATACTCTCAGCTCTTCGCACCATTGGCAAAGCCGCAACGTCATCACCCAATCCACAGGTAGTAAAGTAGTACGTAGACGTAGTACAATTTCGTTCTTTTCGTTTTCTATTCATTTCGTTCCGTTCCTTTCCCCCAAGTTCCAATCCCAGTCCGTCCCGCATTCCCTCCCTGTCCCGGAATCCCGAGCAGATCGTGTCGGACCCATCAGCCCTTTGAAAGCGTCCTCGCCCGCCATGAGGGTTCTCCCTGCTCTCGTCGCCGTGGGCGGCGCCGCCTCCTTGGCTGACGCACAACGAGTCGTCTCCATGGGCATCGGGAAAGCGAAGCGACTCCCGCCGTTGCACAAGCGCACCATCCTTCAGGAGCTACACAACAACCTGACCGGCGGTGGATACTACGCCGAGGTATCCGTAGGAACACCGCCGCAAACCGTCCGCCTGGTCGTCGACACCGGCAGCAGCGATGTTTGGGTCCTCGACAGCAACGCCGATCTGTGCACCAGCAGGAGAATGCAGGAGGTTTATGGTGGGGGCTGCATCGCTACCTTCGATCCGTCCGAGAGCTCGACATACACTGCTCTTTCTGACGCACCCTTTCAGATCGCTTACCTCGATGGCTCTGGCGCAAATGGGACCTACTTCGAAGACCACATCAACATCAGCGGGACCGAGATTGAATCGTTGCAGATGGGCCTAGCAGAGGAGGCGACCATTAATTCTGGTCTGCTTGGCATTGGCTACTCTACCAATGTTGCGGCGACGGATCCATATCCTACCATTATCGACTTGCTGGAGCGACAGGGTTTGATCGCCCTCAGAGCTTACAGCTTATGGTTGGTACGTGGTCCAGACCCCATTCCAAACCGCGTGAATTCCTGAGATGCAAAAGCATTGCCATGCTGACTATTTCTAGAACGCCTACACTGCTGATATGGGCACCATTCTTTTCGGCGGTGTCGACACCGAGAAGTTCGTCGGCGAGCTGATCGCCGTCCCCATCCTTCCCGACTCGCGGACGGGCGATTACTACGCCTTTGCCGTCGCCCTCTCATCCCTGGTTCTGAACTACACCGACGGTAGCACCGACCCCATCATACAGCAGCCGGTGCCCGTGATTCTCGATTCGGGCACGACGCTGACCTACCTACCGACGCCTATCACCGACAACATCTACAGCGCCCTGGGCGCCGTCGACGACACGCGGTACACGGGGCTGGTGTACATCGACTGCGCGTACCTGCGGAACGAGAGCGGGCTGACGTTCGACTTCCAGTTCGGCGGGCCCAGCGGGCCCCTGGTGCGCGTCCCCGTCAACGAGGTGGTGCTCGACAACGTCCAGCAGTACGTCGAGATGGGGCTGTCGGACCTGCCGGACATGCCGTTCGCCGACGACGTGTGCAGCTTCGGCATCCACCCGGGCGACCAGGACATTTATTTGTTGGGTGACACATTCCTGCGGTCGGCCTACGTCGTCTACGACCTCGAGAACCACCAGGTGGCCATGGCGCAGGCCCACATCAACAGCCCTCGCTCCAACGTCTTGGAAATCACCCGCGACGGCATCCCCGACGTCAGTGGCGTCGCCTCCCAGGTCACTGCCGAGCAGACCGCCACCGGCCTCCCTGGTCCCGGCGGCAACCTGCCCACCGTCACCGTCACCGCGTCCCCCGACCCTACCGCCGGCTCCAAGACCCTCACCGCGCCCCCCGCCTGGGAGGTCGCCGCCGTTGCCGCCGCCGCCGCCCTTTCGGGCCTGATGGGTGTCGGGCTCTTCGTGCTATAACTTGATAGACGCGGAGCTTAATCCACTTCCCTGTTCGCTATTCTTCGCCTTTTCGAGCGTCCTTCGCCGAGGTTACTAAGCTCTGGGAGCCGCCGAACTTATACTGGGAAGTCAGGTACATTCGCGCGACATATCTGTTACCACTAGCTTGCGTCAGCGAGACGATTTCGAGGTGATAGAATATAGTACATACCTCGTTGCATAGATCTGTGGATATGGCATGAGCGGCTTGTAAGTTCTCTAGGTACATCACTACATATATGGAACATGGTGGAGACGTCTGGCCCGTACTACCTCTATCACCACTTCCAGCCACGGGGCCATGGGCGAGACGCGATATTCTTCTACTTAGAAGGTCCGACATCTCCGTATACTGAGATGGAAGGAGGAGAGAAACGAACTCCTGGAGCGGGAGTACACACACACAACACATACACGAGTGGCACGAGGAGGCGCGGATGCAGATACCCTCTTTTTATATGGCGTTGGGTAATTGGAAATGCTTTTAATGACTTGTTCTGATGTTCGTATTAGGGTCGAACGCGGTAGTAGTTTTATATGTGCCCAGTAGCCGATGATTCCTTTGGCCGGGCTTTTGCGTAATTCCCATGCTCTAATTCCAGAATGCGCTTCGTAAGACAGCCTGCCCTTAGCCCTACTGGTTGCTTCCCAGCTTATAGGCAACTCATAAGCCAGCGAGGTAGGCAACTCGGCGTACCCAGCCTTGCCCGATTCTGACGATCGTTGCTTGAACCACACATGGCTATATTCAGAGCAAATATAGCCGTCGCAGAAAGTAGAAAGCTAGTTACGGCTTAAGAAACTGCAGAGAACAAAGGTAGTAACCCAAGGCCTATACATATATCGAAGGAACAAACCATGTCTATTCACTTAGACCTCTCAACCTCCTTAGATCTGTCACAGAACACCCACCATCCCTATCTATCACGGCATGTATTCTACTGAGCCACTACACCAGATGTGCCCTGTCCCAAGAGGAAGCTGTATCTAAGAGCTCCCCGCCATGATTTCTAACTGACTTTGTATGGATACGCACACTGCCGCTGGGACTTAACCAGCCAGTGCTGTAGGGTAATACAAACCGCTTTAATGCTAAAAACTGTTTCGCTTTAACCACATTCCGTACTTTAGCTACATTCACACCCTAATTGCATATTAGCTTTAACCCTCTCCTTATCTTCTCCGCTTGCCTGCATATCCACCCGGGCTGAATCACGCCCCTGGCTAAACTAGCGCTAGGTATTCACCTAAACAATATTATTTTTGCCTGATTGCTCTGAGCGCAACATCCAGTACGACAGTCGACGTCATAATACAGAGAGAGACGATCGCCCGGCGTACCAGAGGATCCCGATCATCATCGCAATGCTGAGCTCTTATTATGCCATTCTGGGCTTTTGCTACTGTCACGATTTCGCGACGCGAATTTCAAAGCGATCAAGTTCGTGGGACAACACCTAGTAGAAGGGATTAGGAGTACTGCAAATTACGCTATATACGTATTTCTGCGCAAGTTTCGGGGTCGCCCCCTATTCTTTTCGCGTGTCTAGGGAGTTCGTCGCGTCTATGGTTTCATTATAACCACCAATTCCGATTCCTTTTATCACGCCAAATGTTGGGGCTTTCTCTCTCCCACGGCCTCCACCGTCCCAAAACAACAAAACAAAATCCCCCGTCCGGCTTACAGCCGCTCAATCAATCGCTGCCCAGGCCGCCCTTTTGCACGATGAGGCCGCTGAGCTCCAGGATGGACTGGTCGTTGAGGACCTCGAAGACGCTCATGTCGACGCCGCACTCGCGGTAGACCCAGTTGCGCACGCCGACGGCGACCAGGGAGTCGACGCCGTAGGCGCTGAGCGCTCGGTTCTCGTCCACGTCCTCCGCCGCCACGTTCATGCTGCGCGAGAGCATCGTGCGGAGGCCCTCGCTGACGATGGCCGTGGCCTCCTCGGAGTCCGCCGCCTCCTTCAGTCGGCGCGGGAAGCTCTGTTGCTCAGTACCCGCCTCGGCGCCCGCGCCAGCCTCATCATCCTCTGCGGGCAAGTCGACCTTGTTGAGGCGCGAGAACAGCGCCGTCCGCGTCCAGTAGGGGTCTGCAGGCTTGTTCTGGCGCAGGAGGCCGCCGGTGCCGACTCCCGTGACGACCTGCGCGGGGACGCGGGTCTTGCCGTGGTCCAGGTAGCCGGCGATAGCGCGCTCCACGAGTGTGCGGAAGTCCTGCAGCCGGATACCGAAGAACCCGGACGCCTTGAGCAGGTCGAGCGTGCGCGGGTCCTCGGCGAGCATGCCGGCGCCGAGCACGGGGCCCAGGTCGATCGAGACGGCGCGCGTGACGGGTCGCGCGGGGTCTTGGTCGATGTGCGCGGCGAGCGCGTCCTGGAAGGCGTTGCCCACGGCGTAGTTGGCCTGGCCGCGGTTGCCGATGACGCCGGCGGAGCTCGACAGGAAGACGAAAAAGTGGGGGTCAGGGCCGACGCCGGGTGTGGGCAGGAATACCTCCTTCAGATTCCACGAGCCGAGCGTCTTGGGGCGCACAGCCGCCCGCCAGTCTGCGTAACTCATCGTCTCAAACACGGCGTCGCGCAGCGTAGCGGCGCACTGGAAGACGCCCCGCACCGGTGGCATCTTTCGCGCGATCTCGCGGGCAGCATCCTCGACGTTGTCCCGGTCGCAGATGTCGGCCGCGACTACGAGGACTTCAACACCTCGGCCCTGTAGGAAGTTGACGCAAGCCTTCGCCAGCTCGGTTCTTGCGCCGGATCGCGAGATGAACGCGATGTGCTTGACGCCGTTGGCGGCTAGGAGCTTCGCGATCTCGATGCCGAGGCCTCCGAGACCGCCGGCAAGGACGTAGGTCGCGTCATTTCTCAGGTATTGACTAGCCGGATGGGCGGAACGAGGCAGGATCGGCACGGCTTTGTCTTCGGGTCGTCGGCAGTACACCTGGCCGTAATGTCCCTCTTCGGCAACTTTTTTGAAGGCTTCCGGAAGCCGCGAATAGTCGTACACATTGAGAGGGACGGGCTCCGAGACCTTGAAGCGGCCTGCGATGAAGTTATCGCAGACAAAAGCGAGTGCTTTGCCAATCTGCTTGGGCTCTTTTCTGAGCAGGGCAGCGACATCCACAGTCTTCGGGTCGTATATGACTGCGGCGCCCTTCTGCTTCGTAAGCTGCAGAAACGTGTCTACCCAGGCCCCGGTGTTCGCGTCGAGAACGTGGTCGTCCGGCATGCCGTAGCAGCCGCGGAGTATGGTTCTCTCGCGGTCGGTCTTCACCGTGGCGAAAACCGTGGCACCGAGGAAGTGGGCCAACTGAATCGCAGCTTGGCCCATGGCGCTGGCACCTTCACGGACGAGCACGGCTTCGCCGGTTCCGAGTCGCTTGCCGAACGAGTACTGTGCGACCGAAAACGGCGTGGGCAAGAAGACGTGGTATGGCTGGAGTTCTCCTGTTGGGCACTTATGGACGAGGTCGTGGTGGCATCTGACAAGGTCACGCAGAGAGCCACGGGTAATTCCGAGGACGTGGTCGCCAACAGCGACGTTCGTGACGGTCCCACCGATTTCTTCGACCACGCCGTAGAGGTCAGTACCGATTAAGGCATCCTTCGCTCTACCCATGACCACATCGGCATCTAGGGGGCTAAGAGCCGCGGAGAGCACTCTGACCTTGACGTGGTCAGAGGGTAGCGGCTCATAAGCAAGAGGGTCATCCTCCCAGCAGAGACTATCGACGTCTCCTATCTCACGAATCTTGAGCTGCAGCGCCCTGTCGTTCTGTTCGTGCATAAGCTTCAACTCAGGCTCTGGCAGGGCAGAGCCGCGCTCGATCATGTTGTTTAGGGGCTTGATGGGGACAAGCCGAGGGACCATGAGTTGGCCACCGCGCTCAGCATACTCGGCCTCCTTTATAGCTGTTGAACCCGAGGCAAAGAACGTGATGCGGAACAATGAGAGGATGCGGCGTGAGAGGCCCTCTGCCGCTTTCGTCCAGCAGCAGTTAGTCGAGCAGCACATGTCTTTTTCGGCATCGAATACCACGAAGGTCTTCTCCGGAAACTCCGAGTGAACCGTGCGGGCCAAGGCTTGGAAGAGTCCGCATCTTGGATCCGAAACCTCTATCTGGGAGGCACGGGTCATCCAGAACATTCCATTAATCTTCAAAACGACGGTGCGGAGCGCTGAAAACTCCTGCTCGGACATATTCCACAACAGGTGCTGTCCATCTGCCTCCAGAAGCGAAAGGCACAGGGCCGGGAGCGTCTCCTCCTTAGTGATGCTCTTGAGCGTTCGCGGGATGGCGTTGAGTTCCTCCGAAAGAGCAACCAAGAGGTTATCGAGACAAGGGGCCATGTCTTCTGGGATGAGAACCAGAACAGGAGTTTCTCGGTTAGCTTGGGACGTAAAGTCGTGTTCCTGTGTGACTTCGCATGGCTCCCATACGACCTCGGAGCAAAGGTTCCGGTGGTTCGGAAGGAAAGCCCCTGCAACATCATCAGGGCTCGTAGTCAGTGCAGTAAAAGTCATATCCTTGATGACAACCAGAGGCTCGGAAATGGGGTCGGAAGGATTGTCCAAAGGCTTATCCGACACAACGAATGTGGCAGAGGCGTTACGCAGCTGACGGCGCTGAGCTTTGGTATATGTGGTGAGTTCGCGCCCCTGGGTTGACAGTCTCGTATCCGCGGACACCCAGCAGCTGCTGATGTACGATGGCACCATTGGTTCGCTACCGATGGCAAAGGCCGTGTGGAAGACCGAGTCGAGCGTCGCTGGATGAATAATGTGGGAGTACTCGAATTTCGAAGGCATCGTCTTCTTAGTATTAGGAACGCGGACGGTGCCTAGACACTCATCATCTCTCTTTCGTAGAGTGGTTATGTTCTGGAAGAGATCGCCATAGTTCATGCCAATGGTATCTAGAGTCTCGTACAACTGACGTGGGATGATGACCTCGTCAAAGTAATCCTCTGCGTGGGGCAAGGTTCGCTCAAAGTACTCGGCAGGGATTCCTGCAAGCCTAGGTCTAGGGTCTCGGTGGAGCGTGACTAGACCGTGGCCGTGTTCCTGCCAGGATGCGTCGAGAGGCTTAGAGTAGATGAAGAAGCGATATGTTGTCGGAGTATTCTCCGAAACCATGCTGGCCTCGTGGACGGCGGGCGATTCAACATCGCCGGTGCTTTTAGTCATGTTGAGGGCATATTCCAAGCCATGCGGCGTGGGCTGGATGAGCATGGCCTTCAAGATCCTGAATTGAGTGATCAGAACACCCTCGAAATCAGAAGTCGCCAGCTGTCTAGCTGCCTCAACCACCATGGCTATCATTCCAGCAGCCGGGTAGATAATTGACTTCTGCACCTGATGGTGTCTGAGCCAGGGGTTTTCCGAGACGCGTAAGAATCCTCGCCATCGGGGCTGCGAGGGGATAGAATCTGCGGTAGGACGGCCAATGAGGTCGTACCGCCCATGCTTCTGGAAGCGGTTGGCTACCGACAGATGCGACTCATGCCAGTGGATTTTGTCGTGGTTCCAAGGGTAATTGGGTAAATCGACCAGAAGCCTAGGACGGCGGAACTCGACGTTTCTCATGATTACCCATTCCATCGCAACGGGGCAGCCGCGGCTCCAGAGTTCTCCCAACACCTCAAGAGTAGTAAAGGCAGCGTCTTTGTTCCGGGAAAGTAAGGAGAAGTACGAGGGTCGCTGTCGAAGCCGTTCTTCGGCATCAAGAATCTGCTTGACGGGACTCTGGAGGTATGAGTGTGGCCCTAGTTCGACGATAATGTCCGGTCGACCAGCACCGTCGCTGCTCATCATGCTGTGCATAGCCTCCGAGAAACGAACAGGGGACACTATGTTCTTCACCCAGTATTCCGGACGGAGGCACTCCCAGTTGATCAGGCCGCCGGTTACTGAAGAATACATGACTGGCACCGCGTCACCCAAGGATTCACCGAGAGCGCCCGCCTGTCCGCCTCTTGCGTGTAGCTGAGGTATTCTAGTACGTGTCGGAGACCGTGGCATGATATGGGAAATAGAGTCCATGTACACCGATTCGCAACGCTTCATGTGATGTGAATGGTAGGCTGTGCTTACTAGTAACAATCGGTTGAACACGCCGACCGCCTCGAGCATTTTCTGAATGCGAACCACAGCATCTTCATCACCAGATAAGGTCACAGAGACCGGGCTGTTGATGCAGGCAATAGTAACTTTGCTGCTACCGACCTCATCCACGTATCGTTGAGCTTGCTCAGCGGGAAGACCAACAGCAAGCATTCGGCCAGATGGTTGGTCAGACTTGCCTGATTCTTTATGAGAAGTTCGCAAAGCAGCAGCACATTGACCGCGGTAATAAGCGATTTGCCAGGCATCCTCCTTGGAGATAGTCCCCAAAGCATAGGCAGCCGCAATCTCGCCAGAGGAATGGCCACATACGGATACAGGGACGACGCCGAGATAGTCGATCAGCAGAAGCACGAGGGCTACCTGTATAGCTGTAGTTGCGGGCTGCGCAATCTCGGGCTCATCGATCCTGGTAGACGCTTTATCCTTAAGCACCTCTCCGAGGAGGTTAAAAGTGCTTCCGAGTTGATTCTTCAGGTAAAGAGTCGCCTCGGCCATAGACTGTAGGAAGATATCAAAGCCGAGCAGTTCCCTGCCCATGGCAAACCATTGTGCCCCCTGACCGCCGAAGATGAACGCAACTTTGGTAGGCTTTTCCTCCGAGGTCCTGATAAAGCTCGTTTGGCTGACTCTGGATAGTTGTTGCGCAAGTTCCTCAGAAGAGGAAGCGACAACTGATGTACGCCATTGCATCTTTGTTCTGCGGCATCCTAGCGTGTATGCCAAGTCGGACAGGAAGTCGGGTGATGGTGTACTATTTCCCTGGACATATGTAGCCAGATTACGAATCAATCGATGTAGTGACCGCTTTTCGTTGGCGGAGACAGCGAAGAGATGTGTCTTTCCGTTACGCGGCGGGATAGGCAGGCCCTGAATCACCGGGTTGTTCTCGTGTACTTCGATCTGGGGTTGCATGGAGATCGGACTAGGAGGGGGAGAGGAAGACAAGGGATCGAGGGTATCATTGAGGACGATGGTGTTGTGGTGGGCCGAGAGACCTCGTGCTGCAAGATAATGCGCGGCATCGTCGATAATGACATGCGCGTTAGTACCACCGAAGCCGAAGCAGTTGATACTGGCGCGCCTGAGGCCCTGTAGCGGCCAGGGGGTGTTCTCGGTAGGAACCTTCACTCCCTGGCCTTCGAAGTCGATGTCGGGATTCGGAACTTCGAAGTTGATGTGCCTAGGTATAAGGCCATTCTCGACTGTTAGGACACCCTTGATCAGACCTGCAATGCCGGCACACCCTTCTAGATGACCAATGTTGGTCTTGATCGAGCCTATGTAAATAGGGCTGTCTTTCGGGCGCTTCGTGCATAGTGCATCCGATATTGCTTTAACCTCTCGCCAGTCACCAGCCTTGGTGCCGGTACCGTGACACTCAACGAAAGCTGTCTTGTCGAAGTCTAGTCCAGCTTTCGCATATACGCCACGAATGTTGCGTATCTGAGCTTCCGAGCTGGGTAGGGTGATGCCGGCCGTTCGACCGTCTTGGTTGACTCGAGAACCTCGGATGACAGCTCGAATATTGTCGTTATCTCGAATGGCATCTTCGAGACGTTTCAAGACGATGATACCAATACCCTCGCCGCGGCCATATCCATTTGCACGACTGTCGAAGGTGTAACACTTGCCATCTGGGCTCAGGAAATTCAAGGCTGTCATGGGCATCATGGTAGCTGGTGTAAGGATCAAGCCAGCACCACCTGCAAGAGCAAGGTCGACCTCGCCATCTCGGAGACTCTGAACTGCGTTGTGGACACAGACTAGACTGGCACTGCAGCCGGTGTCGATCGTCATGCTGGGGCCGTTGATGTCAAGGAAAAAGGAGATCCGGTTAGACATGATGGCGATGCCATTTCCCGTGGCACCGTATTTCGGGGCATTATCGGGGTCACGTAGGACGATTTGCTCGTAATCCTTCACGAAGGAGCCAACCCACACACCAGTTTCGCTTCCTCTGATCGACGAACGGTCGATGCCAGCGCTGTCGAGGGCTTCGACAGCTACCTCGAGTAGCATCCTCTGCTGAGGGTCCATAGCCTTTGCCTCGTCTGCGGATATAGAGAAGAACTGGGAGGAAAAGTTAGTAATTGTAATCCTAAATATTAGGGGCAATGGGCAGTGGTTAGGGGAATGTGGGGCAGTTAGGGGATGTGGGGTGGATAAAGGTTAGACGATAGCATCGACAGATCTGAAGCGAGAACAGGAGCAACAATAATAGTGAATTAGGGGAGCCTGGGATGATAGACTGAGGCAACTATAATACAGGGTCAGGGAACGCTGGATTAGCTTACAGAATTATCAAAGGCTCCCACTTCTTGCCGCAAGAAATGGGCACCGCGGAATGGTATACTTCCCTGTCTAGCATTGTCAGGGTGGAAATAAGACGAGATGTCCATCCGGTCCTTAGGAATCTCTGACCAGGCGCTTTCACCTTTGGTTAGCATCTCCCACAGCGACGAGATAGAGGTAGCTGAGCCTGGGAATCGGCAGCCGAGGCCGACGATGGCGATAGGGGCATTCTCCTCTTCCCTTGACGACGCCATAGATACGAATTATACCGAGATCGACTGGCTACGAAGAAGGAGATTGCCGCCAAAAAAGAAGGATGTATAGTTGAAAGAGATATTCAGAAAGCTGGAAGGGTATCTTCAGTCAGAGGGAAGAGAATTTAAAATCGATGAGCGTGAGCTTCAAAGATGCGATACGCAAGCTCGATGATGTTTGTAGAATGGAATTATTGATGAAAGAAGAAAATTTAGCCTCAGAAGAGTACACTGGGTTGGAGAGGTACCTTCAGAGGGAGGAAGCCTTGAAATCGATGAGGTTAAGCTTTCAAGGGGCGCTCAATGATCAATTCCGCGTATGACGGAAAAGGATTGATACAGGAGGGAAACTTCAGCGTGCAGCTGATACGCGAAAGTAGTGAAAATTTCTTCTGTAGTCGTGGTTGAAGTGTAGGTTGTAGTTGATGGTGTACGTGTAGTATGTCAATCAAGCAGTAAGCTTAGTTAGTGAGTGCAGACATATGAACAACGTTGTAGTAGAAAGACGACGAAAATTTCTACGAGGCCACGACCTGCTTATGACCATATGATCATATGACCGGTGATATATTTATTTTGATGCAACGGTGAGCAATCGTACACGAGTAGGTCTATGAAGTCGATACGTATCTTTCTCTGTATAGGGTCATCTGCTTCAATATTTGATTTGCCCCTCAGAGGACTGCAAGTATACACCAATGTAGATATATGGAAGCCAGGGCTGCTGATATGGTAGTATGTCATCCGGTACCTTCAGGTTGGTGAGAGGCGCGTCTTTATGGACGTATCCCTCGTCTGAGGTCCATCGTAACTCGAGTCAAATCCAACGCGGGAGTTCTCCAGACAGGCGCATGGGACTTGACTGTGCCCTTTTCCCCTAAAGAGACCTGTTCCCATTGTTCATGCTTGTCCAGGAACAATAGAAACCTGAAAGCATTGTATTTGAACACCTGTAAGGTGGTCCTTGCACCGACTGCCCTTTGCCTCAGGCACTATTAACCGCTGCAATGGGTGGACAATGCGCGTTGGTCCTGCAAAAGAGGCTCAATTACCAACAAAGGGAGGCTGTGACCCCGAAGCCAATCGTACGGAAAGTTGATCGAACCCGGACTATCCCTGCTCCATAAGGCTGCGCCGCACTGGGTCGGTCGCCGTAAAATGGGGCATTAAAACGGGTTGCGAAGAGAGCCACGATTTCAAGCCATGGTCCAGGCGATGGGTAGCAGGACGCAGGCTACCAATTCCTCAAATCCCACACGCATCCAGAAGACCATCGAGCGATGGCCATGTGACCCGTGGTGGTGCTCCAACTTCAATACTCAACGGACTTCGTATTCGGTAGACGATTGAACCCATTGGTGGAAATCTCCGCTCTTCGAAATCTTACCCAGCGCTGACGTCCACTAGGTGACTTCCGGCATCACTCCCTTCCGGCTGTCAGCCGTCTTACCAAGAAGACGCGATGCCGATTCGCCAAAAGTTCTTGTGAGGTGCCTTGAGCCCCCAAGTTCCGCCATGGTTATGTAACTGCTACGTTGCAAATGGTGGTAAGCTCGACAGCTGAGATACGATAGACGCATCGCCGCCATGCCCGGAGCTCCCGTCGCGAAGGCAGCAACGCACCAACGTATAATTCCTGTAATGACTGGGATTGAGCTTCCTGGTGATCACCCTTGGCGGCCGTGACTTTGGTCCTCGACGACGAATTGTGACTAAGACGTCCCAGGGGCGGCTCACAATAACCCGAGTGCTCCGATAAGCCAATAACGAAGTGGGGAATCTGAGCCGACCAAAACGGGCCTTGCAGCAACAACCCATTCTAGACGAACCGAGACTTCGGGTCGTCTAGAACATGAGCCATAGATGGATTCTGAGGTCCAATCCCTGCGACGAAATAACATAACTATTGCGTGAAAGTAGGGTTCTGGGAACGCCATAGACTCCGGCTGTACGAGGCAGCGTACATGGAACCTTTCAAACTCTTAGGTCCCGCAGCGTCCCCAATTCTGGTAGTACTGGATCACTAGATTCCAAGGAAGCAACCACTCAGGGAAGGAATCTGGATCGCAGAAGCACCAGATCTGGATCAAGCATCATCTACCTGGATTTCCGTGTCAGTACTTCCATATCATAGGACAGGTGTAGCTTACACCATATTAGCTTATTAGGATCTAATGAACATTTCGGCCACAAGCTATTATTTGCCATCATGGATTCGTTCCTGCCAGCGCCGAGCAGTGTCTAGGCTCCTGGCTTGGGCAACAACGCTCTTGCTTTGCATAACATTTCTCCAGGAGCGAGGCCATGGCGACATGATTGGAAGCAGCGATCACGGTAACATGATCGGAAGCGGCAGCCAGGGCGAAATTATCAGACGCAGCGATCACGGCGCGGAAAACGCTGGAACTTCTTATCAATACGCGTTTACGAGGGAGGGACTTCTCAGCTGGCCCTTAGACGAGGACTGACCTGTTCTATGGGGCTTGTTCGAATATCACGGTGCCCCGGAATCCAGAAGTAGCATCAGCCATAGAGATGAGAGACGGAAAGAGTACGCGGTATAGTGGTAGCAGGCGCCTTCCGTAGGCATCTGTGAACCAGAAACGAAGCACTTAGTACATGGTGTGCCAGGAACCTGTCGGCTGAGCATGGACCTGTTATAGGAATAAGTCGAGGAAAAGATACTAAAAGATAAAAAGGAGATCTTGTTCGCAGACTTATGGAACAGGGCCCCCTTCGAGCATTAGAAATAGATAGGCTGAAAGGTTTCACAAGAAACGAACATTCGGATGGGGAGCCTGGTGAGTAGTTATGGCATTAATATTCCAGGGCAATCGAAGCTGATATCGGCTAACGTGATGCTGTATCGAGACTTAACTGCTTTATCGACTTATCGGCCTCGTATGAATTTAAGCGAGTTGCATGAAATGGTTAGTGCCTACCCCTTGATTCGGATTGAAACACTACGAGCGCCCTCCGACGCCAGGAAAACATTGTCTCCCAGGCCGCAAGCCTCTAGATGTTGTAATATCCTGTGTCGTTGTTACATCCGAAGAGTAATATAATAATTATTGCATTATCTCAACAGGGGATGGGCTATCCTCTTTGCATATAACAAAGGCGGAATTTCCTTTCAGCATCTGAGAGAGGGCTTCGTGTTACTCCTGTCATGCATCTATACCCTCTACGTCGGCTTCCTGATCATCCTTGGAAGTCTGAGTGACTGCTATCTTCACACAGCAGAGCCCCATCCAAGACATCTGCGGCGTGCGTCTCATCGTCTCAATGGTGGTTGCTCACAGCTCGAATCACTTCTCTCTCCGTTTCCTGACTGCCATAGCTGCAGTAAAAACGAACAGTACGCGCCCCCCTTTCGAAGCTATACCCCCCCTTAAGCGAAGCCCTGGATGCTTCGAAAGTTTAGACGCCAACGCAGGATAATGCTTCTTCCCATGGCGGGTTCCGCTGGTTGCATATTGAAGCTGGTTTGAAGGTTGCACCGCCGGGACTCTGCAGAATCTCCATTCGAGGCATCCGCAGGCCTCTCTTAGCAGCTAAATGAGTCTCTTCTGAGCAAGGCATTCCTGATCAAGTTCGAAATTATGCATTATTGCAAGGCTATGACATTAGCGTCTCATGTCGGCTTGTTGGATTGTTGTGCCCTATATTGGACGTAAGTTCTGGTGAAGGTAGCGTCCCACGGAGCAACTGGAGCCTTCGAGGGCCAGGGAAGGATGCGGCAAACGACTAGGTCTGGTCGAACGAGGTGTTCTCTGTAAGGGATTCTCCTGACGGTGTGCAAATCTTATACACAAGGGGGAAATTAGGCAGGTACGCCAACTATTCCTTGGCTTTCAAACACACAGGTGCTGGGTGGTGATTGTTATGGAACTGGAATTCGGTCTTCTTAGTCCAACAGGCTCGATACTAGACGAATATGCTCACTTCATATTATCTTCCGTTAGCCCAAGACGTTCCCGTGCGAATCCACAGTCTCGCGACCCAATGTCTTGTGGAACATAGGACAGGTCGGCCAAAGTAGCAATCCCCTCTTCTCTCGTGCTACCTGATATCCGCGGGTAGCGTCGATAGACGGAACAAAGTTTCTAATTCTCTGTGTTCTTTTCAAGTTAAGATCTGTCATATGGGAAACGAATACAGAGCATGTCTAGCACCCCTATTGTCTCGGCTGCTTGTGGCTACGTGCATCCGCTCCCTATCAAACCCTTATCAGCTGTTGGAATCGACGTTTCAATGTCAAACATCTCTATTTGTCAAAGTTAGACACATTGTTACGGATGGTATGTTCACACATGCAGTCGACGGCTCGAAAGTACATAAAGTATGGATTTTAAGTGACTTATTTTAGGTTAAGCTCGGCTAGCTCTCGAGTGAATGCTCGGCCGAGACTGCCATTAACTGGTGTTATCCATCCCGGCAACTACTCCGCAACATTGGCGACACTACTGCTTGATCTTAAGGAAACCCCGGAGATTCGATGCTGCCGCAAGCCAAGCCAAGTTCTTGGCCCCGACCGTCTTTTATGTTTTCGCCTCTTCTTTTCGCAGCCTATCAGTCTCATCTTCTGCAAACGAAACTCAATCACACCTACACCCGTACATAATCCGAGTTACAGTTGTGATACTCGCCTCATTGACTTAAGAAAGTGTTTCTACAGGGGCACATTCAGAGGGAAATCGTCCCTGGCGTATCTCGAGATTCACGGGCCTGAGGAAGTATGAGCAGGCTCGCGGAATGGCCAGGCTCATCATGCCCAGTAAGTAGCGAACCGGACCAGCCTGTACTAACGTGTACTTCTCTGCTATCTCCTTCCATTAGCCCGTCATTTTTCACCCATACCATGCTATACTCATTCTGATATGTCTTATTGCTCGCAGATATAAGAATGGAGTTTTCTAGAACCACTGACCGCCTCGATGGTGTCCGCCAAGTAGCGTTGGTTGCAACGTGAGATTCGACACAACCCTTCCGGCTCGAACTCGTTCACTAATCGGTATTCACAGTTTGCTTATGGGGCTCCTCTTCTCGAGCCTCGACGCTTCTATTGTTTCTACGTCTCTTGTGTCCATCTCCCTGGACCTTCAAGACTTTCTGAACGCGCCATGGGTCGTGCTCTCTTACCTTCTAGCGTACCTTGGTTTCGCTATTGGTTTCGCAAAGATGAGCGACATCTATGGACGGCGACAGCTGCTTTGCGTCGCATGGGTTCTGTTCTCTGTCTTCTCCGCCGGGTGCGGACTCTCCAAATCCATGGCATCGCTGTAAGTTCTTGACGATGTTCTTAATACTCCATAGCCGTATTAACACTTAAGACAGCATCGTTTGTCGCGCGTTTCAAGGAATAGGTGCATCGGGACTTTACAGCTTAGCTCAGGTCGTGCTCTTCGAGGTCGGCCCAACGTATAAACCGAGTCTGCTGGGGGCTTTGATAGGAATGACACTCGCCGTGTCTTTTGTTTTAGGTCCTGTTCTAGGTGGCGTCATCTCATCTCAGGTCAGCTGGAGATGGATCTTCTGGATCAAGTATGTGTTCTCCCTTAGCATCGCCCACTCAATGGTGCTGAAGCCTTCCTATAGCATCCCATTCGGCTGTGTATCACTCATTATTCTGTCTTGTGTTTGGCCGCGGAACATCGGCATTGGGCAGAGGTTAAGCCCGTGGGACGCCATCCGAAAGGTCGATCTTCTGGGCAACGTCATGATCCTTTGCGCAACGACGCTCGTGGTTTTTGCCTTGCAGGAGGCCGGCGCTTTTGCCTACACCTGGAACAGCCCCGTGATAGTTCTGACACTCTCCATTGCTGGCCTCAGCTCTGTCATGTTCATCACGTGGGAAGTATTTCTTGGTATTAAACGCAATAGTAAAGTGGAACCCATCCTTCCACTCCGTCTTATCACACATCGCGTCTACATGGGCGCTCTCATGTATGTTGGGCCTATTCCTGGCCGAGCGTATGAACTAATTAAGCCCCTAGATGCACACTTTTTACAGGCTTTACCTACCTGTCCGTCCTAATCATCATCCCCGAGCGGTTTCAGATCGTCAACGGAGAGAATGCGCTATGGTCTGGGGTTCACCTCCTACCAATGCTCGGCGCAACCGCTTTTGGGTCCTTCCTCGCGGGCGCCGTCTCGTCCAAGCGGAACAATACATCCATCACCCTGATTGTGTCACTGTGCCTCCAGCTAATAGGTACCAGCCTACTGTCAACTCTGTCCGACGTCACCACCGAAATCAAAGCACAATATGGATACCAAGTCATCCTCGGGCTGGGCATCGGCCTTTCGCTCGGCGCAGCCACGATTCTGGTGTCGTTGCAGGCGCGCCACGTCGACCTTGCCGCGGCGCAGGGTGCGATCGCGCAGGCGCGGGTGTTCGGCGGCGCGGTTGGCATCGCCATCTGCAGCATCATCTTAAACACGAAGATCGAAGATCAGTTGGCGGGCACTATGGATCCGGACGAAATTGAGGCGCTACACCGCAGCCCCACCATCACGAGCAACCTACCGCAGGAGCAGCAGCAGCTGGTGCGCCGCGTCTACGCGTCGGCATTCACGTTCGACATGATCCTCATGATCGGCGTCTGCGCCGCGGGCATGATCTGCAGCCTCCTCACCTTCGAGCGTCGTCCGCCGCCCATGCCTTCCGCGCCGGGCCAGACCAATAAGCACGAGATGGCGAGCAGGGGGCAGAGTAGCGAAACAGAGCTCGACGAGTTGGTGGACGTTCGTGTCCGCTGAGCTGTGGGGAAGCCACGGCACAGAGCATTGAACACGATTGTGTTCGGGACATATCGGGAAACGTTTCACTTGGTCTCCGTCTTACATTAATATGGGCGTCGTGGTTGATTCGCTGGTTGATTGTACTTAAATAGTATCAGGCAGGTTGGGGAGGCCATCTCTATCTCACGAACACCGACTAGCAGACTGATGCAAAGCTAGTATAGAGCTAGTATAGAGCTAGTACAATGTATTCCCATGCAAACTTCCTCTACGTGATGTCTGCTAAGTCTATGGGAGATTGGGCTCTCTTGGCTGCATCGAATTGGTGCTTCCCAGGGCTGTCTGTCCCTCCTTGATTCACTCATTGGTAACAACGCAATCACTAGGAACCAAAGCAACCCAGGACGTAAGACGAAGTTGTGCCAACACGAGCAGATAGCGGGGGTCTAACTGGCCCGCGCCGCTCCTGATTGGCTCTAGTGAACACTCAGTCGTAACGCACGTCCGACTAAGCTGCCAACTTAGTCCACCATCACCGCATCACCGGCGGGCCGTATATGTCTTTCGAGCCAACACAGGCAACGCCGGGTGTCCCAGGCCGAGAGGAACTCCAGTCTCAGCCCGCGACAGGTTCCACCGACTTAATACCACAACCACCACGGTGTGTGAGGAACTCGACTCGACTCGACTCGACTCGACTTCCTTCGTCTGGCTGGCTTGCTGGCTGGCTGGGAGAACGGTGTCGGATTGAGTCATACATATACGCACATACCCAAGTGCATATTACGTACTTGCATAGGGACGCTGCCGTACGATTGGCACAGCACAGGTAGGGAATAAACTCTGCAGTGACATTATATGCGTACTTAGTTGGACGGCTTTTGAAGGTTATTTTTCTTGCAGTCCCAGGTACTCGAGACGTCTTGGCCCTCGTACAAGGGGGTATTTCAGTTAGTCAATCCGGGTCGGGTTGCAGCTGTGGGGGGTTCGGATCCATTCCTTCTCGGACTGGCTGGCGTAGGGATGAACTTGTCTTAGTTACAATTATCTATCTTGAGAATCATCAACATTGTGTGGTAAGTAGGTAAGTATGTAATTAAGACATGGGCCCCGGTCTTCTTGTAGCCCGGGGGGGTGTTTGATCCCGGCTATAGAGTATTATTGTCCTCCGCGAGAATAGCGCGGTTTGACACCGCCACCACCGCCGCCGTGCGTTCCGGCGCGAAGACGGTTAGGTGATAGGGCAAGCTGGTCCGCGGGGGGTTGCGCTCGGGGCAGTCCCACCAAACCCTTTTGCACGTACGTAAATGCAGCAAAAACGCTTTGCTAGTTGGAAAGTCGCGACGTACGGCATAGGATGATATACCACCGCGTCGTCAGGCCACTCATTCCCTGGAGTAGCATCCTTCTGCGGGGTGTGTAGAGGCTGTGTTTGACAGGACAAAGAGTGAGCCAGTCTTGAGATTATTTATCTTCGAGAGCAAATAATTATAATTATTAGGTAGAGGTAGTTATGTTCAGTGGACCCAGACTTGCATCAATGCCGACCCTCTCGGCCCCCCATACAAGTGACCACCGCCCGACTTCCTGGGCTCGCCTGCCCGTAAGAACAAGCGTTCATCTTTCGTAGCCACATAAAAGACATTGCACCTTTACGCACACCCACACTCACCCGGCCCGCGACTCGCAGCAGGAACTTACGAAGCGGCGCCCACATTCTCCCCGGCGGCCTTTGCCCTCTGCTGCGCCGCCTTCTCCTCGGCAGCCTTCTTCAACCCCTCCATCCACAGCCCGAAGCCCTTGAGCACTGCTGGACCCGCGAACCTTCTGACGAGCCAGGTCACGGGCCCGTAGAACGTCTCGTAGCAGACGTAGTCGCAGCCGCCGTCGGGCCTCTCGAGGAACTCCTGAGTGCGCTCCGCTTTCAGATACCAGGAGTCCCCCTGCGTCTTCCAGGCGACGCGTAGACCCTTAGCGCCTCCACGTTCGAATTCCTCAAGCGCCGAGATCTCGAGGTCCGTGTTCTGGATACGTTCCCCGGAGGCCGAGCCAGGGTACAGGTGCACCTCCTCGCGGAACCGCGTGCCTAAGAGTAGGAGTTGCCGGTCCGGACTTTCCTTAAGGAGCTGCGCGACCGCCGGGGGCGTCGACTCGGGCAGAGGAGGAGGAGGTGATGTCTGCACAGTCACGCGCGGCACGAACTTGTTCCACGACGGGTAAGTCGCCGGGTCCAGCGTGACCTCGAGGCACGTGGCGGGCGGCGCCGCGATCGCGGCTGAACAGATTATGGTCGCCTTGCCGCCGGCCCGGTAGGTCGGAGACGCGAGGGGGGAATCGGCCCATTTGGGTTCCTGGTTTGGTGGTATTGTCTCGGCCATCGTGCGGAAAGGATTGGCAGTACCAGTGAAGACGCGATGTTCGGAAGTCGTCCGTATACATCTAAGTAGGTAATAAGTATCGTGTTCGCGTGGGCTTTACTGCGTGATTACTCCAACAGAGAAAGCGCTGCTGGGGCCGCCATTTCTGGCGGAAAGCGTCGCCGTTTTTGGAGGGTCCAGCAGTGCGGGGGATCTAGCGACAAGAGGGTAATCGTTTTGATACAACCTCGTATAAATTAAATATATAAAATAGGGCAAATGCAATGATATTTAATATGAACTATTCATTAATTTATGCTCTTTAATTATATAACGCTTTTTATGGTTTTCTTAGTGGTAATTAAAGGTAAGTAAAAAGAATGCATGTACTACCAGGCGCCCAAATATCCAGAGGGGGGCGCCCACCTACTTACGTGACCCGAAACCCACATCGGGAATTCGTCCCCACATTCTCCGACCGTCCATCAACGGGCCAAGCCCTTTGGTCATAACACTGGAGCACTTAAACATTCCCCGAAACCGTTAAACCGGCGATTCGCCCGTCTAGCATACTTATCGTACCGTTTTTGGCTTTAAGCTCGAGAATCTTTTTTAAAAATAAGCAGCTTGCGATACCGAAGTAGGTCCGCCGGAAGCTGGGGTTTCGAAAACCGTAACGTTAAGAAGGCATTTATAGCGGGGCGGTGGGAAAGGTTGGAAGTACCTGGGCTTTGCCTTTTTGATGCTCCTTAATAACGAATAATGGTCAGAACCTAGCCAATGATGAGAGTCGCAGACGGTCAGAGGGCGATTTGTCTCAATGTAAGCGAATTCCAGAACATACGATAAGAAAGGGATTTGAGTAAGTCTTAATACGCGGGTGGGTTTCGAAGCAGGCCCTGCGCATATGTCACATTTCCTCTGTCATTAGGCAAGCCACTTCCACTCGCGTGGGCAAAATCGCGTTCACCCTCTATGCATTCTTCGCATGCGCAGGGGTCCACTCCGGGCTGAGCAGCGGGTCTATGGCTTATGATGGCGATGATGGTTGTGGGGTGATGCCAGGCTAACGTGGGGTGTCCAACGTGTCTCCCTGTTCCAGGATTCAGCTCAGGTCAAAGAAACAGCAGCTCGGGACCACCTCCCGCAAGGGAAAACGTGGACGACTAGATTCGTCTCAGACAATGGACTATTAAATCAAGGTCGAGGAGTGATCTTTCATTTTGACCATACTTAATTTAGTAAATTTTCACGGGCAACACATGGGCGTGAACATTCCAATACAGCTGTCATAATGTATAAAAGCTATGAAGCGTGCTTTTTCTTATGACAGATGCTGAGTGGCCTAACGAATCGTAACAGTTCTTGTCGTCATAATCCCATGCTCGCTGTCATTATCCTCGCCGCACGGGCTCGCATCCCAAGAGTCATGCACAGCCTCGACTGTTGTAGTGCCTGTGATGACAGTGGTAGTTCCCTCGCCGCGCGGGCTCGCATCCCAAGGATCATGCACAGCCTCGACTGTTGTAGTGCCTGTGACGACGGTAGTAGTTCCCTCGCCGCTTTTACCCCTTTTTACCCCCATTCGTGATAGTATGTTGAATTCTACGTCGTCATCCCCCCGCCCACTGCCGAACCGAGCGTAGTACCGGTTGCGACGCTTTGGTGTATACGACCTGCTCCTTGGTACATTGGGGTCCGATTGGCTCCCGGTTTGGCTATTGCCCAGGAGTCTGGGGGCTACATGGGCCGCGAAACGGCGCAAAGTGGGAACAGAGCCGCAAACTATAAGAAGGTTTCCTTCGATTAAACTATATATATGAGAAATAAGAGCGCGGAGTTAGTGCATGAAGTCGGCCAGAAACATAGACAAGGATGTAATAAACTTACGTCCAAAGGCTTAACGGACATATAACCCAGGTAATGTCCGGATCCGTAAATAATACGGATAGGCAAGTTGCTCGCACGATCGCAGTAATGACGGTTCTATGCGGCCTAATTAGCGAGAGCGATCTATATACAACCCCTAACATAAGGCAGCCTAGAACTTACAGAGATCCGATCCCGAAAACGCATACGACACCGATTTTCTGCGCTAAACGCATTTTAAGTCCATATAACATAGGAAGCGGTAGAACGAATAGTACGATATCCGAAACGATGTTGTGGACTGTTATCGTTACAAATAACGCCAGCTGGTTAATGCACGACCCGTTTATATGTTCGGAAACAACCCACGCTTTCCGCACCGGGTTGCACACGAATATAAGGCTAAAAACGATAATGATTGAAGATATGCAGACGGCAGCGATAGTTGTCCATACGGCTATTTGGAACCAGCGTTGTGGTACTAAGCGCAGGTAAAATATTAAGAGCGCTAACTTGGCAAAGCCGGAGGAGACGATATAGACGGGAGGTGAGAAATAAATCAGCTTTTCGGAAACAACTAGTCAGCTTTTTCTCCGACGGTTTGCTAACCGCTGTCGGGCGGCCGTGGCCGTCGGTAAGGGGGTGTTGGAACTTACGTGCAAGTATCCTTCGGCTTTTTCGATGGACATCTCCCACATATGCACCCCTTGACTACCAATGACAAACGAATCTATAGAATTCTATCAGTCAAAAGGGAGTTCTCGCGTCTGAAGTGATCGCCCAGTCATACACATTGTTATTACCTGCGGAACTATCCCCGCGAGCTAAGCAACGGCGGTTAGTCCGTTTGCGCCTAATATTAAGCACCTCCTTCTCGCGGATATCTGAGCACTATGAACTTACATAAGATGCAGCTAGGAATCCTGTTCCATGAATCGTTAGCTGCCACAATTCTCTATAGAAAATGGATATATAATGCTCGTACCGTCGTCAACCTGTAAACCGGCCGCCAAGAAGATCTTAGTATAGAATCTTTGGATGATGAAAAGCAGCGCGAGAAGGTTTCCGATTGCATACGTAACACACATCTCTGTGAAGTATTGCTGTTGCGGGTTATCGAAGTTTACCACGTATCCTTCTGGTGGTGGCAGCAAGGTAGTGACCCCATTTGTCGACGGGAGGCCGCCGGACTCAGACATCTCAAAGAAGTCGGTCAGGTGCTGGAATTAAAAGGAAGATAAAAAGTGTTTTTTTTTTTTTTTTTAAAAAAAGGGGGGATGACTTGAGTTTCAAGATACAGATGCTTTCGCCCGATGATACTTCGTTCATGTGCTGTTCGATTATTAATAAATAAATACTCCTCCGTCAGCGCGTTACGGGAGCTGGGATTTAAATTATGTTAAAGAACCTTGAAACCGGTGAAGTGTGTACCCAAGAATTTGCAGCCTATTGATTTGTAGGACATCTAGCTGGTTAATCCTCATAAGCTATAGCACTTTGCGCCCTGATCGTCAAACACGCAGTAGCCCGACGACATGAGTCCAGACTCCAAGTTGAGACGCCATCGACGCATCCTAACTACGTATGGTGGGTAAGTCTAACATCCTCGGGCGGTATCTATCAACATGTTAAATGCCCGGATTTTCCTTGCAGTTGGCCAGTTTCTTGCACTAGCGATAAGTGACATGGATGTTCCTATTTCGCAAGATACTAAGAACAAGGGGGGTGACCCATAATCAGTACCAGGAAACCGGCACAGGGTCCCAGGTATGGGGCTGCGTAACCTTGTCCTGACAGTGAGGCGTCCGCATCTTGCTGTTAACCTGAAGGTGTCTTTGAATATACTTTAAGCCGTCAAGAAGATGGGGGGATTTCTGGAAAGATACTCCATCACTGAATGGAAAGTGCTTGATATTAACGGAAGATAAGTTCTTCTCGCGTTCTCACGTATCTTGTTGAACATGGTATATTCTGAGGGCTTTATTCGCCATAATCTGGTGGGCATCAGCGAGTAATTACTTAGGTAAGCAAACTGTGTGTCGAAGTTCCATCTACCAATTATCAAAACTTCTGACTCATATATCGTCCTGAAATGACGGTATACAGGTCGGTGAGGCCAAGAAGCAAGTCATGTCGAAACGGTAGCAACGTCAAAGCGGCGTTCCCAAAGGAACGGCGCTGAGAAAAGATCTCCATCAGCGGAGCCAAGAGATGCTATGGGGTGTCAGAAGCCAATAGGGTGGCAAGAGTGAACGCCATGAAGTGGGATCTAGCTCGACAACCTTGCACGCACGTTCAAGTATGATGTTATCTTAAGATCATTTCGTACAATGCGCCGTGGCGGAATCTCCTTTAACACATAAGGGGTCGAGTTTTTATTTGATCGAACTAAGTCAAGCCACAAATTTTACTAAGCAGGCGCTTCAATTCCGACAACGGAACGCAAGCCTAGTGGTTAAGGAGCAGTTCGGTTGACTTCAACATGGATTGCTGATTAACCTTTTTGTACAAAGGCCGGAAATTCGGACGAAGTAAAACAAATCAACCGGCGACACACAACCCTTTCAGTACTGATTTCGTTGTTGAAAATTATGATCCGTGCGTTCAGCAAAATGATTAATATTCAGTGGGTGCACCTCAGAAAAATGGGGATGATACCCACCAACAAAATAAAGTTATCTGGGGTACAAGACCCACAATACATCTTCGAAAAAACATAAGTATCTTTCGCATCAGCAGCTGATATTGAAGTTAACCCAACTGCATCTAAAATGGTTGACCCACTTTTCCTAACTTAAGAGCATAAACCAACTGCGCCACGTTCGTTTTTGAAGAATGATAAGAAAAATGGGTCGATTTGCGATGAGGCTTTTCGGTGAGTGTTGCCAATGCTCGACTATTTGCCTCCAAACGGGAAATGGTGGGGCGCTTACCGTGATAGGTAAGCCACCGTAATTCCCAGTGGCTTCTTATCATCGCAGAACCGGTTAGCTACAACATTATCAACTCTCGACCGAACTCGAGTCATGGGCCTACTATTTGTGAACCCATGCAAAGAAAAAAAACTAAAAAACTTCAAGCTCTACTTAGTTAAAAAGCGTCACCAATCAGACTCTTACTGAGTAAAAAGCAATTGCGATCCAGCAACATGACTCGCCGGAAAATACGGGCTCATAAGACCCCCGGCGTATAACCGGCGAAAGGCGGAAGACCATCACCATAACACCTACGTACGGTAGCGCCATTGTCGAAATAAGACTTAGTAAGATGGACATTCTGATTTACTGATTGTACATTATTGTCAGATATAGGGGACATCAGTTCTGTTGTATTAATTGGCCAGTTCCGTGCGCTCTCGTAACGCGTACTGATTTTTGAATTAGTCTAGCTACGGAACATATATGTTCCGATTAAAGGGAATCTTTCCGTATATGGGGTGCTAGCGCACCCCCTGCTAGCTGACACATTGCCGCCAAACCCGGAAGGTGTAGCAGCGTGTCCGCGATTACACAGGAAACAACGGCTGTTAGTCAGCTGACGCACCGTAAAAGCGCCTAGGGCCGGTACGGTTACAGTAGCCTTTGGCCCTCTACGATTTGGCGACCCCCTCACCCCCAGCGCCCCCGCATCCCGGGACCACCCTTGTAACGAAAGTTAATTAGGGGCATAGTACCTAGTATCCGCCGGAAGGCTACAAGGCGTTTACTAAACAATATTTTAGCGGGTACTAGGCCTAGAACGGAAAGTAAGCCCCCTGTAGCCCCCTAAAAGACTCACCGAAGCTTTTCTGCGGGCGCTGATTGGGTCAATGTAGCGAATAAAAAAAGAGTGCCACCTACCTTTAAGAAAATTGTTGCGGCTAACCCCTTCTGGCCTTCCGGCAGATACTTGCTAAATGTTCGACGATGTAAATTTACCTATTCCATAGATATATGACATATCCTCATGGTCTCATTTCATGCAACCAGTTTCCATTCTGGATAATTGAACCGAAAACACGAATTATTAAGGGCTCTCGTCCGTTTCGTTATAGGATTCTAGGTGAGGGCTAGAAGTAGCTTACTTTCCGTCGGTGCGGGGTGCGGTGCGGGGCCGCTCTTGTACTTACACCCCTGCAACTCCTCCATAGCACCTTACCAAGGTGAAATCCTTTTGAGTCCACCAACATACTTATTAATCCTCCTTACCACGATGGAAAGACTTCGGCATACCTTGAGCCAACTATTCTACAAGACGATTGTCATATTGAGCCACGATGGCTACGGAGACAATCGCTAGGACCGTGCCCCAGGCTTCATCGTCTCCTGGGGTTCCGGGGACAGAGGCGTACGAACTGACGGCGTCCCGCAACACGCTGCGAGAGACGTGGCGGAGGATACGAAACACGTCAAAACAAGACGGTTCCTCAGGAAACGGGAGCAGCATCGATATAGGGGTCAATGTACTACAACAAGCACCCCCCGATGCCACTACTACTCCGACGCCGGCTCAGCGGTGGAACAAGCCACGGGGGAATATCCCTAGGTTGGGTTTCTGCTTCTGGTCCTTCATGATTGCGGGGATGAACGATGCGGCCGTCGGTGTAAGTTAAGCCATGCATCGTCCTGTTCTTCCACGTGCTCTTGTGTTCCTCGGAAGTAATGTCTGATCGTGCGTGTGCAGGCCTTGATTCCTTACCTGGAGACTTACTACGGGTTCAATTATACCATTATCTCGTTGATATTTCTGACGCCGTTCGTGGGATACTCTGCTGCCGCTGTTTGCAATGCTACCATTCACTCCAAGTTCGGTCAGCGTGGCATCGCGATTGCGGCCCCCATCTGCCACATTATCACCTATGCCGTTCTCTCCGCTCATCCGCCATTCCCTGTCTTGGTAGTCGTAAACTCTATCTCCGGTTTTGGAAACGGTTTAACCGACGCCTGCTTCTGCGCATGGTCCGGTGTCATGGAAAACCCAAATTCAATTCAGGGTTGTCTGCACGCCTGTTACAGCATCGGAGCTCTGCTTGCGCCTCTAATTGCTACTAGTATGATCACGACGTACGGCCTTCCATGGTATACTTGGTACTATCTCATGGTAAGAAATTTTATCTCGGCTTGCCTTAGGCTTCAACTTTGCTGAAAGATCATTTAGACCGGTGTGTCGTTCCTAGAGCTAGTGGGCCTGACAGCGGCCTTTTGGCGTAAGACGGGTGCGGTATACCGCTCCGAGCACGTGCATGACTCGGAATCCGCCAGGGGCGGTCGCACCAGGGAGGCGCTCGGGTCTAAGGTCACCTGGCTCTGCACCGTGTTCTTCTTCACATATATGGGCGTCGAAGTCGGCCTGGGCGGCTGGGTGGTCTCGTTTATGCTCAGGGTCCGCAAGGCTACCGAATTCCAATCCGGCGTTTCGGGCACCGGCTTCTGGGCTGGAATGGCCGCCGGAAGGCTTTTCCTGGGCTTCGTCACCGAGCGCTTCGGCGAGCGACTCTGTGTTACCATCTATCTCGCCTGCGCCTTAGCCTTGCACCTGGTGTTTTGGCTTGTCCCTCGCTTCATCGTGAGTGCCATCGCTGTGGCTTTGTAAGTAATCTCTCGAGTTATCTGTTACTCTTTTCTCCCTACCCCACTAGCTCAATTTGCCTTAACGAAGGATCTGGGGATTCATAATTCCTTGGATATGCCTTACAGCTCTCCAAATGATAGATGAGCCATTACTGACACCATACGTCTAGCGTCGGCTTTTTCCTGGGACCGATGTTCCCAGCGGGAGTTATCGCCGCGACCAAATCGCTCCCAAAGCATATTCATGTCAGTGCGATCGGATTCGCAATGGCGGTGGGTGGTATCGGAGGCACCGTATTCCCCTTTGCAATTGGTGCGATAGCGGCCAGTAAAGGCGTCGGGGTGTTACAGCCGATCATCCTCGCATTGCTCGCTGTACTTATGGGACTCTGGCTGTCTTTCCCCAAGATCCAGAAGAGGGAATGAGAACCACATGTAGCCTAATTTAGCCCACGTAGATGATAACGATCTGATACAAGAGGATATACATCCACTATGGGGTATCGGGGTGGCTATCCGTGTCTCTGGAGTTCCAACGTCGATCAGCTGTGTCGCCCGTTTATGTGTACAATGTTTAGGGCCCGGGTTTACCTATTGGGAAACCTAACCGGGTAGCTCGGCTTTCATCATACTTCCCGTATACTTACCGGCCCCACCCTCCCTTTAGCCCGGCTCCGAATAATTAGTGCTTCGAGCTCGTGAAACCCCAGTACCAGTATTCTCCTCCGAGACACTCGAGTTTTCGATGCACATAGCAACGCCGATGTCTCAACGCGTAGCCCGGTATTGTATTTTCCGTCGAACTATCACAGAGTATATGCCATCACGGCGACTACTGCGGTACTCTTGCCCACCGAATCGTCCCATTAACACTAACACCAAACGAGCCCCGCAACTCGACAACATGGCCGCCGAATCCTCACCACAAGAAGACCCCATCGTCAAAGCACTGCTAGAATTCACCACGTAAGGTTGCCCCCCCGAAGCTCGACGACGAAGCTAGTCCTACAGCATGACCGAGAACGCGATGGGGGCTTACGGAGGCGACAAAAACAGATGCGACGTCTCGGACGCCCTGTGCAAGCTCGGCCAACCCCACGGCGGCTTCCTGCCGGGCCTCACCATGTGGTCGCCGCAGCGGCAGGACGGGCCAACCAAGATCGTCGGCCCCGCCTACACCGTCAAGTACGTGCCGCTCGACAACCCGGCGCCGAAGCATCCGACACACTATGTTGGTGAACCCCTCCCTTCCCCATTCCCTTTTCCCCTTTCCCTGACCGCCGTCCGGAGCGGAATGTAATATTTACCTCTTTTGGTAGTCACCAACGAAGTAACTAGTTCATTCACCACTTCCGCGCCCTGCCTTAACTAGTCCTTGACTAATGTGGTCTACGTAGATCGACTCCGTCCCTAAGGGCGCCGTTGTCTTCGTCTCGTGCCCGTCCGGGACCCCCAACGCCGTGTACGGCGGCCTCATGTCCATGCGGGCGCAGGTCAGAGGAGCCGTCGGCTCCGTCATCGATGGCCGGTTCCGCGACCTGCAGGAGCAGCGGGAGCTGGGGTATCCGGTACGCCATGTCCAATCGTTTCCGTTCCACCCTTCCCCTTTTCTCCCCCCTCCGGCTTCCCTCTGCCCTTTGTTACCCCTTTTGCCTTTCTGCG
>QJNY01000343.1:0-88646 GCA_004155945.1 Monosporascus sp. mg162
CACACACACACACACACACACACGAGACCCCATTCGAAACATCCAAACCAAGCCTTCCTCCTTGAGAGATGGTCCACGCCGTCGACATCGGCACATCCTTCCATCACCATCGCCTTTATTACCTATGATTTCAATATTACCATCATCCATTATGTGATCATGTAGAGATACGTGAATGGGAAGAGGCATGGCAGGGCTAATGGCTTATTCTTCTTCTACTGCAGGGTCAATCTCCGAACCCAGAAGCGCCTGGCCGCCTCGGTCATCGGCTGCGGCAAGAACAAGATCTGGCTCGACCCCAACGAGGTCAACGAGATCTCCAACGCCAACTCTCGCCAGACCATCCGGAAGCTCGTCCGCGATGGCCTCATCATCCGCAAGCCCGTCGCCATGCACTCCAGATCCCGTGCCCGCGAGTTAAACCTGGCGAGACGCGAGGGTCGTCACCGTGGCTTCGGTAAGCGAAAGGGTACCGCCGATGCCCGTATGCCTCAGCAGGTCCTCTGGATGCGCCGTCTCCGTGTCCTCCGCCGTCTCCTCGTCAAGTACCGTGCCAGCGGCAAGATCGACAAGCACCTCTACCACGAGCTGTACCACTCCAGCAAGGGTAACACCTTCAAGCACAAGCGCGCCCTGGTCGAGCACGTACGTTTTCTTCCCGCCCCCTGGAAATCCCCGTCTTCCATCAAATCGTCGTTACGTTATGACATGCAGTGAGATAAAGTCTGACATATGTCCGCTACAGATCCACCGTGCCAAGGCCGAGAAGGCTCGCGAGCGGGCTATCCAGGAGGAGATGGACGCTAAGCGGGCGAAGAACAAGGCTGCTCGTGAGCGCAAGGCCGAGCGGCAGGCCGCCAAGCGAAATGCTCTTGCCGGTGAAGAGGAGGCCGCGTAAATGCGACAACAATACGACACGAACATCATATGAACATATACCAGTGCCTCTACTTTGTCGTAGAGCTAGACGGCTTCATATGGAAACCGGAATTCTGAGGCGGTTGCAAATTCGGAGTCTATGGTTGGGTCTCTTTTCCCTGACGCCCTTCGGTCGTAATGCTTCTACCGTGTTGGGCTTCGCATGTATGACATTGAAACAAATGGAATCAATGATCTTGACGCCTGGATGCTTCGCCTCTTCCCGTCTCGATGGCTTCTTGCAGCCGTAAGTGATGTCACGACTCAGTGAACGGTTGTTCAGAAGGGCCAACACGCTGTCGCTGAATGCTGTAACTGTCTATAGCTTCCTGGTCATCACGTGGCTCGCTATTAACATCCATGCCGTAGCTTCACTTGAGTGGATAGTGGGAATGCATACTGCCTGGCAACACGACCGACTAGGTTCCCCAATGTCGGATCACCTGCTGCAGCTTGTAACACGTCATAAAAGCCCGTTGCCTACCCCAACTCCTGACAAGTACCCGCAGTAGAGAATCCGTCTGTAGGGAACCTAAGATAGAGCTGGAGCATGAGCTTGCCCCAGCCCGCACCACGAAATGCACTAGAATAACACATGGACAGGCATCTCCCCGTAGGAGTTTCCCCCCGTGCGGATCAGTCTTATTATATACGACACAGCAGCATCGCCCACCTCCAACAACAGTAACCCCTTGTGGACAGAGACGCTACATATATCTTAGCATCCCACGAACTAAATAAGACAGACACACCCGTGGGTTTATGGATGGGGAAGTACCTATTCGCCGAACGCCATAGCACACGCTGTTCTACTATTCTAAGTCACCAGCCGGTCACGACGTGTAAGTAAATCGACGCGAATCCCAGATCTCCATGCATTGAAACTTAGCTAGAAGAAAGATACGTGAGACGGGCGAGACCGAAGAGGAACGCGATGGAAGACAGAGATGAATAGAAGAGGCGCCAACGACTGAGTGAGTACGGGAGGCAGGCGGAATCCGTCAACCCCGGAAATGAAGAACGACGGCAGTGTCGGTGACGCATCAAAGCTCGTGTGTGCCGGACTGAAAAAGCCGGAGAATAATTATGGACACGGGATCTTCGCAGAGATACACCTACATACCATAGCCCCCGGAGATAGGTCCCTGCTGAACTACATGCATATGACAGTTCGAAGTCAGGCGGAAGTTACTCCGTAGTAGGGGCGTCCATCACACCGGCGAGTACCGCACCGACGAGGATATATACGAGTCTTGTATTGCCCCCGTACGTAGAAGAATAATGCCACCACTTTGAGTTATTTCGTTTGTATACGCGTACCTAGCTGATATGACGTACACTAACTGCCCACACTCGACATATCGACTCGCCGTCGCAAAATCAAACTGATCCATCGAGCGCTGTTCGGAAATCCCATTGTGTACTCCGATCCCAAACAAGCCTTTACCAGCCAGCTTCGAAAAGGAAAAAGAAAAATAAACAGAGAAGCTAGTATCTTTTATACACGTACACACCATTAGACAAGCTGTTTTACACAAGCGACCCCTAATTGGGCTGCTTGAAAAGCCAATCGCTATTCGCATCCATCATGAAATTAGTGATGTTAAACTCGTTCGTGGCTCCGTTGGCGATATTATTACTCCCACCGCCATTCGCATTAGCCTGGTTGCCACCATCCGGAGCCGCCTCGTTAGTGTTAGCGTTCGCATTCCCGTTCGCATTCGCCGCCGCCGGCGCGGACGAATCGTTACTGAACGGCAGCCTGGGCACGTTGAAGAAGTCAAAGACGTCTAGGTACTCGAGCTCGTTGGGGGCCGGCGTCCGGGCCGGCGTGACGCTCGGCACACGGCTCGGCGCCCCCGCTAGATGCCGCGGCTGCCTGCTGATGAGGAAGTCCAGGTCGAAGGCCGTCCTCCTCATGTCCGCCAGGATTCTCACCGAGGATGGCGTCACCCGCTCCCCGGTCTGGCCGACGGCGCGCTCGCTGTCGCTATGCTCGTCGAGCACACGCTGGAGTAATTCGCAATACCGTGCTGCCACCGGCCAGTATCTTCCCATCTCGCGGAGGGTATCCACGAGGAAGCCGATCTGAGGGGATAACTTATGCTCGACTGTCGACCCGTGGACGAGTAGAAGTCGGGCGGCAACCCAGAGCGTGAAAGCGAAGGGGGGCCCCAATTTGTTTAGCATGCCGTTCTGGACGACAAACTCGGCGAGAGCTGCGATGTTCTCCACAGCGCCGTGGCACCGCTGACTTGCGCTATAGGACGGCGTAAAGATGGGCGACCGCGTGGTAGGGTATGCCGCTGAGGAATGTAGTCGTATTACCGCCGTGTGGTACGTCGCATGCAGCATGACCCAGCCGCTGTTCAACGCTTTGTTAGATCCTGGCTGGAACAGCTTGGCCATATTCCCGTACTCTCCGGGGAGGCCAAACTTCCAGCTGGTCAAGAGGTTATCGAGCTCCTTATACCGCATCTGCCATTGCTCGACGTCGCTTAGAGCGCTGATGTCGACTGGCTGCTTCAGAAATTTGTGAATTTTGGTGAGGATGCCTAGTATTTCGATATAGTAGGAGAATGCGCCCAGATTCTCGGGTTTGTTTACGTCATGATCCGGAACATCCGATGGATGGCCATTAGCATGAAACCACCTCGTCTCTACCTTTTGGTTCTTAATCCACAGATCATCACGGCAGGGCAAGGTGCGGTCAACCTCCTTATCGTCCAAGGCAAACTCGAAAGCCGTGGCTACAGTGGCGTATCTATCGAGGAGATATATCATCCAGAAGAGGCGCCGCCTAGACTCCTCTTCGATGAAATCTTTCGGTTCGGGTAATATCATTGCTCTCAGCGTATATATCGACGTATAATTAGGGGAGACGGAGAACGAATTGCTCTCGACTGCCAACCCAATCTGTACGACAGAGCGGGTAATCAGAGCCATGATGTTCCAACCCGGCGGTCCATTACTGTCCCCGCATAAGTCCAGGGCCAGTATCACCATCGCCTGCAGAGATTTCACCGAGGAATTCTCTATACCGTAGAGTAAGACTTTCTGCTTGGAGATTGCATGGTAATGTCGCCTCCTCTCCTCGGTAAGTCTAGGATCAGTAGAATACCTAAGGGTCGTGGCAACAATGGCGTGGAGTAATATCCTGTCCGTCTCGTCAAGCGTGGAGGGACCAAACAGTGAGTCCAGAGTGGTTTTCCTATGCAGTATGGGACACCAGGTGTTGATGTGCTTAAAATACAGATCCACCAGCGCATACAGAAGATCATAAGGAGGAAGATCCTGATCTGATGATATTTGAGTTTGACCATGGGCGATGGTCATACCGGGGGATTGGATAGCCTGGGGCTGCGCCGTGCCGTAGTACTTCTGGGTAGCAGAGGAGGGTTCTAACGACGGCATTTGATTGGGAGGAGAGATGCCGGCTAGCGGCATCTGAGGCTGGATGCCTTCGTGCATGGAGTGAATCGACGGTGTTTGGGGATGCATGCCAAACTCGAGGCTCTGCGACGTGGGCGGAAACGTGGACGGCTTCTGAAGGAACAGGGCCGTCTCGGCCCGGGGGGTCCTGATGGATTCGGCCTGTCGAAACATCGGCCCAGGCTCTCGTGGAGTGCCATGGTCGCTGGGAAGACTGGGATTGCTATTGCGCACGCTTGGGGCTGAGGCGTGAGTTGGAGGGTTTATGAGAGAACTCTGGAGGATCTCGGAATGAGTCTTGAGTATCTCCTCAAGTTTGTCAAGGCGCTGCTCGAGCTCCTTTCCATAACCGGCCCTCAAACCAGGCTTCTTCCGTTCGCGATACTCGCAGAACACCGAATTGCGTTTGCACCATCCGCATGACGGCTGGCCGCGATCGCATTTCACCTACACGCGATGAGCTTTCCATGATGATAACGAACAATGATACGCCTTAAAAAGATATGGCATATGATTGTATGTATTACAGATATGGATAACACGAACCTTGCGCTGCTTGCAACACTCGCATCTTGGAATTGGGTTGAGGTTAGTACTCCGTTTCCTATTATCACGAACCGACTGGGCAGTAGAGCTGTCTGGGTCCGGCTTTGGGGCGGGCGAGTATGGGGGTGGAGGCGAAGGCGGAGACGGAGATGCCGATGACGGCGGTGCTGTTAGAGGAGAAGAAAGTGACGATGACATTGTTCATCGACAGACCAGACAGGAAGTTCATGACAATGCGCCAGGACGGGTGACGCCGATCAGGGTGAATAGGGGAGGAGAAAGATAACCAGGGGAGTGGAGTGTTCAACAATGCATAAACAGTCCCATTCGTCGATTCCTTTCCTTCGCCGGGGGAATGGATGCATATGGGGCATATCAAAAGCAGCAGAAGATCCACTTACGAGACAGAAATAGGCCGCTTGCGTTTGCTGCCGCTGCGTGAAGCACCAGGACTGTCATGGTCATCTTCGTTGTCGATGTCGTCACCGCTTAGGTTGTGCGGATTCCCATCATCACTGTCGGGTTCCAGCTTATTGTTGCCCGACTCGGCTCGGTGATGCAGTGGGCCGCTCTGAGGCTGGACGGCCTGGATTGTCGCGGAGGCCATGGTCGGGCCAACAGCGACGGGTTAACTATTCAACAGCTGAGACTCACCAATTCGGGCGTTCTCGGTGTCAATTGTCGCAGGCCGGAGTATGTGTGTGCCTCGAATTCGGGCTCGGACTCCCGGGCATTGCAAAGCTTTCCCAGAAACTCGGGGTAATATTGAGTAGAAGGGGAAGAGCGCGATCAGTTCCTTTTTCACTTGGGGTGACAGTGAATGAAATTTGTGGGCCGGCAGAAAATGGATCTGGACCTTTTTAGAACGACCCAAAACAGGCGGTCACTCCCGTGAACTTGTGACTGGGACTTGGGGAAGGGTGAGGAGACGGCACTTGGGGGGAGGTTGGAAGAAAACGGGGCTTGAGATTCCCTTTCTGCTCTGAATTAGGTACTCTTTATGCCTCTTAGGGTAATTAGCGACGGGCTGAAGTGTCTTCTTACAGGTGATTTTCGGAGAGAACAAGGATATGGAGCCAAGTTCAGTTAGGTATGTACGAATTGTATGGAACTGCTGGGCTGTTGGATGGAGTTTGGAATCTGCACGTCTAGCTTCTATCCTATCCTATTGAGAAGTTTTCCATATTGCGAGGTACGAAACTCTGGCCTGACCGAACTTCCCGACTCTACGGGTGCCAAATCAGGAGGATACAGCAGCTTCTGGCTTCCCCAGACTCCAGTCCCGGGTCCAAGCGTCTCTCTCTCCGGTTCGACCGAGACCTATAAATGTGCACTTTCAATAATGGGAGCGTGGACAAATGAGAAGGTCGTGTAAGTGCGGGGAAATCACCCAGGCCATTTTCGATAGTGCGGAGAAGCAGAATTGAGTACGGAGAAGCAGCCCCCAGAACTCCGTGCAAGTATGGAGTACTGTACCTAGTGCAAATCCCCCACCCCTTTGTAAAACTAACACTCGGCGGCAGATACACGAACCAGTAAATTAGCTCTTGTAGAGTTTACCTTAATATTCTGACTAATCATCTATCGAATGCTGTTAACACTTGCATGAGAAAGTCAGATCTGGCTGGGTCCGTCTAGCTGTATTTTCTGTCTCTTCGATCTTATAACAAGTAAAAGTGGCTGGTATAAAAATCTAGCGGCAACCATACCGCAGCTGCTGATGGTCCTTTGCTGTGTCACAACACCTTTAGCGGCAACGCCCGAAATATTGTAGGCTACCCAATAGCCCCATGTGCGGACGCAAATCCGCTATAATAATAATCCATGAAGTTCATTCTCCTAATGCGACAAGCTCGGGGCGGGCGCATACTGCATCCTCGTCCCTTCGCAGGGCCCAAGTGCTCACTAAAATTTGCATGCGCACATTGCGCCACAACTCGTCATTTCCCTAGTTCTATCGAGGCTGGAAGTTACTCCGCGCCTGGTTTCGGCATGCCTTCTTTATTTACTGCTCCTCCGCAAGCTTAGCTTCCTCTGCCGGCTTCAGCCCGTTGACATGCGGCGGAGTCAATAGATAGCTGGAAGGGATCAACTTCGCCTTGGCCGCTGGGTTCAGCGTGAGACCGAAGCCGGGCTTGTCAAGGTCGGCAGTCGTTAGATAGCCCTTTGTGGGAATGGGTTCGTCGAGGAAGAGGTCTCCGAACACGGGAAGCACGCTCTTCCCATCGGGCGAGTTCGCCAGGTATTCCTGGAAGGGGGTGTTGGGCTGCGAGATGACGAAGTGGTAGCTGTAAGGTCCGCTCGCGTGCGGCACGACGGGGATATCGTAGGCAGCAGCCAGAGCTGCCACCTTGAGAAGCTCCGTCATTCCGCCCAGCCACATGACGTCGGGCTGGATGATATCGAGATTCCGGCCTTCGACCAACTTGCGGAAACCGTATCTGGAATACTCGTGCTCGCCAGTAGTGAACTTGAGCGTCGGGTGGGCGCGCTTGATCTGCTCGAATCCGTCCGTGTCATCGGGAGACAAGCACTCCTCCCACCAGTTGATATTGAGGTCCTTCGTCTTCTCCGCAATCTCGATGGTGTACGGTACGTTCAAGCTCATATAGCAGTCGACCATGATGGGGAAGTCGGGGCCTACGCTTTCGCGGTGCTTGCGGAGGAACTCGATATTCTTCTTTAGACCTTCGTGGCCGTCGGCCGGGCAGTACGGCAGCGGAACCTTGGCGCCCCAGAAGCCCATGGCCTTGGCGGCTGTAGGTTCAGGGCCGGTGCAGTAGAAGTTTAGCCGCTCTCGGGCAGCACCGCCAATCAGTTTGTATACCGGCTCGTTACGCAGTTTGCCCAGCAGATCCCACAGCGCCAGGTCAATGACGGAGATAACAGCAACTGGCAGACCCTTCCGGCCGTAGAACATGGACGCTCGGTACATCTGCTCGAACAACAGGTTGGTATTTCTGGGATCGGCGCCGATCAGGAACCGCTCGAAGTGTTGGTGGACGAGCCAACAGGCCGGCGGCCCTCCAAAGCCCGTCGCGAAGCCTACTGTGCCATCGGTGGCCTCGATCTCGACGAAGAAGGATCCGAGGACATTGATACCCCAGCTCGTCCGTGATTTCTTGTATTGGTCCCAAATTGAGCAGGGCGTGGAAATATCCGTATCGATCAGCCTAGCAAGGACCACGACGTTAGCTGTTTTAAACCCCTCTCAAGGGATATGCGCATTCATCACTAACCAATGACCGCCCTTGACGTTGTGGTAGTCACCGCCCGAGCCGACGCCATTGATCACATAGGACCTAATCGCTTTAATGGTAGGAAAGACCCTGGCGGAAGACATTGTGCTCACGTGATCCCGAGCGTAAAGAGCAAGTTAAAGGGTATAGCTTTTGGACGAGGAAGACGTAAGTAGATAGTTTGGCGAGGCTGTTGAAAGCTCCGAATAAATACCTAGGGGTACCTACAAGTTCGGCTCACAGAAAAGGAAAAGAACAGGTATTCTCCCGGGCCCCATACACGACGGTAATGCGGCTCGGGAATTCAAGTATGGATGTGGATCTCATGGTTCTCGAAAGGGAAGATATCGAGAGAGGAATGGCATTATTCAAAGAGAGGAAGCTCAACTCAGTCGGGGACAGATCTACCGACTAGAGCTAACCCAACTTGAGACTGAATCGCCCGCCTTCCCCACACTGATATAGAGTTGCAGAGATGCAGAGACGCTATCTATATCTATCGGTAGGGGTCTTGTATAGGTAATAAGGACGACACTATATGCTTTGACGCAGTATAATGTTAGTGCGAGTACGTAGGAGGTGACTTCGATAACTAGCCCCTAAGAATAACACGACGAGTGTGACACGGAACCGGGCGACTATGAAGCGATCTCGGCGTCTTTGTTTCACGTCTTCGCGGCGTGTCTTTCAGGGGGTCTGTATTTTCGTCGTTTACCGTGGATCACAAACTAGGTCGCTAAACTCTGTTGAGGTCTTCCGGCGGATTCCTAAGTATACTTGCCTAGCACATGCTCGCTCTGCATTACACCGAGACGCGGGGCATGACGAAGCCCACTTAAACCCTCCAAGCCGCAGCGCGTCTCCAGCTCTTTGTTCCCGATTCACGATGAATGGGGTAAGTCAATGTGGGGTTAACGCAATGAGCTTCACACGAGAACTGCTCAATTCTTCATTGGGAGATCGCTGTAGAATAGAGATAACATTTATCGCTTTAAAGGTACTCACCGTTACATATACTTATCATATACCTAAGACTTGGGGTTTCTAGCGCCCTCAAACGTTGACTTACACATGGTTGTGACGCCCCTGGCTTATAACTGCAGGTGGTTACTGCCTGCTATCCCTCCTCCCTGAAGATCTTCGTCCGGTCGTGCCCCTCAGCACCGCTAAGCCTCGGGTTCCCACATCGTCTGAGAGAGTGTGTTTGAAATAGAAAGAGACACACATAGACAGAGAAAATATCTGTCGACATCTCGACGTCTCTACCAGCCATAATGCCGGTTGCAAACCTTCTCCGAGGCAAGACGGCCATCATCACGGGGGGCAGCACCGGTATCGGCCGGGCCATCGCCCTCGAGTACCTACGGCAGGGCTGCAATGTGGTCATCAACCACCTGGGCCTGCCGCGGGACAAGCCGCACCTCGATTCCTTGGTAGCCGAGGCGGACGCCATCAAGTCGGCTGACTCGGCCGCGGGCGCGTTCGACCACGTAGCGGGCGACGTGACGGACCCGGCGACGGGGGAGGCGCTCGTGCGGCATGCCGTGGAGCGGTTCGGGCGGCTCGACGTGTGCGTCAGCAACGCGGGGATCTGCCAGTTCGCCGAGTTCCTGTCGCTGTCGGCGGACCTGTTCTCGCGCACGGTGCGCACGAACCTCGACGGCGCCTACTACGTGGTGCAGGCGGCGGCGCGGCAGATGGCCCTCCAACAAAAACCGCCCGGCGGGTCCATCATCGGCGTGTCGAGCATCTCGGCGCTCGTGGGGGGTGGGCTGCAGACCCACTACACGCCCACCAAGGCCGGCGTGCTGTCGCTGATGCAGAGCACAGCCGTCGCGCTCGGCAAGCACGGCATCCGCTGCAACGCCCTGCTGCCGGGCACCATCAAGACCCAGCTCAACGAGGCGGACCTCGCCGACGACAAGAAGCGGCAGTACATGGAGGGCCGCATCCCGCTCGGCCGCACCGGCGTGCCACACGACCTCGCTGGCCCCGCCGTCTTTCTGGCCTGCGACGAGCTGAGCGGCTATGTGACTGGCGCGCAGCTGCTCGTCGACGGCGGCTTGTTCGTGAATCTGCAGTGAGTCAGTTGATAAATATAGGATAAAAGCTGGTGGAAAGAACGCGTACAGCAGCGGATGATAACCGTGCCGAGGATGTGGTCGGGGTCGAGGTGGTGATGGGACCAAATAGTAAAAGAGCGGGTTAAAAGGAAGCTGTCCATATCACACAAGAGCTGCTATCCATGGACCGTACATGCTAATAGTAGTTCCGCCTCTCACTCCGAGATTGTGTGGGCGAGAGAGGGATCGCTGCAATAAGGGGTCGTTTTTAGTGGGAGTTCCACGTGTATCTACATTTAATACGTCGGATGCGACATTGGCGTCTATAAGGAACGGCGATTGACCTGACATCAATCCTCGGGAATGAATAAACAGGGCATATCGGTGTCAAAGTAGGTTGGAAGCGAGGAGACGAAGCAGAGAAGATATTCCTACGTGGAAAGCATTACACAGGTGTGTATTTTCAGAATAACTGGAAATACGGTGAGCGAACAAGACACGGAGCACCGGCATAAGGCAAAATAACGATCGCTTGGAACACATATTCTTCATTTTATGTGTTGTTTTATGAAAACGCCTTCTAAAACGCCCTTCTGACAGAGTCTAGTCAAACTTCCTTCCGACCTTTCCATCAATCATAGCCGTTACCCTAATCCTGGTCCAGAATCCCTAAAACCGAGTACTAATCGAATTGAATGAAAGAATGCGCCCCCATCTATATAGCATGGATGTTCTCTATGTCTATAGTGGTGTTGCCATGGTATCATAACGTAAAATCCAATAAACGCTGGTCATTTGCATCGTGTCGGGGTTGACGGCAATCTACGAGGCTACCACTTCCACTGATTCCTCGTTATTGGGGCCGTCGAGTGTAAATTTCGGCATGTGGACAAGCTTCGGCTTCTTCTGCGACGCTCTCCTCTCTTGTTGCTTCTTCATCTCGCGCTCAATGCCGTGGTTCACAGCATCCAGAACGTTGTCGACGATGACGCGAGGCTTGTGCGCTGGCTCGGTACCGTCCTGATACACTCCGGTCTTAACGAGAATGCTGTACCAGTCATTCTCGGCCTTCTCGTTGTACTGGTTGGTACCGCGAATGTCGCTCTCCGGGGTGTCACCGACGAAGTAGACCGTTTCCGGAGGAGCATTCAGGCGGTGCTCGTTCTTCCGCCACCGCTTAAGGAGACGGGTGGCAAATTCGAAAGTACCGAGCTGGGGCTTGCCGAAGGCATGGGTCTGCAGCGTCTTGCCCTTGGTGACTTCCTTAAAGGTGTACTCCACGATACCACGCAGGGCACCCATGCCGAGACGGACGTTATCGTGAGCCGCAGACCAGACAACGTCGTTGTGGGAGAAGTAGATCGGCGGGCCCTCGTCGAAAGTCTCCGAGAGGGTGCCAATACGCCCGCCCTTGGACATGGCCAGGTCGATGATGATTTGGAGGTCGCCAGCCCAGTCCCGGGAGTCGGCAAAGACGAAGATAGCTTCAATGGTCACGTTGCTAAAGTCCCGCTCCTTAGAGTTGATGTACTCCTCCTCCGTAAGCTTGCGGAAGGGAGTGGTGGCGCTGTTTGCCTTGATGATATCGCCGGGGGTGACGACATCCTTGAAGCCGTAGCCTTCGGCGACTTGGCGACACTTCTCGCCCTCGCCACCGACGACCAGTACAGTGTTGTATTTGTTGGCCATCTCGGACATGGGGGTGTGTCCGCAGATGAACTGGGACGGCGAAATCCCGGTCTGGAGCTGACGAGAGAGATCGTCGCACCGCTCAGCCTCGGTCTTACCGCCACCGTTGGTCAAGAAAATGTAAGGACTGCGAGATTCAAGTCAGCCAAGGTTCATGTTAGTGTGGGTTGGTCATGCTGTACTCACATCTTGATTCCGTATTTGTTCTCGCCATTTAGCACCTTCATGGCCTCGAGGGCCTCCGGAATGGCACGGCCTCCTCGGACGAGGACACCGTCGATATCGAAAGCGAAGGCAAAGCCGTCCGCCACAACATCCCCATCATTGTCGCCGTCGATAGGAGGGCTAACGGGAGACCCAGCCTCAGATTCTGGCGTTGATGGAGTGGCACTACCAGTTGGACTTAACGAAGGGGCAGTGTCTGTGACAGAAGGGGTCTCGGCCGGTTGGCCAAGGAGGAGCCTCTTATCCAGCTCAGTTCGAGCGTTCGTGAGCTCATCGGCGAAACTGCCCCTTGAGCGGTGGAAGGCCGATCCGGTAGGCTGTTGCGAGTTGTTCCCAGACATGGCGATTGAGGATATTTGGGAACGAAGCGGTACGAAGCTTGGTTGCTGTTGTTGATGTTGTTGTTGAAATCAATGTTGAGGTAAGGATCGAACTCGACACGCAGTAGAAGCAAAATCGTTTATGGATGAGGTTGAAAGCACTAACACTTCCCCTTGGGGTCCGAGTCTGGGGAAACCCATATATATAGTCAATCAAGCGGGTTCAAGCAACCGACAGTCTCCATCATTCTCTCCAGGGACTGGAGTCCTCGAACTGGTACTGTACATAGTATACTCAACTGTGAACTAAGATACGTGGGGATGTACAATTTCGGTGTGGACCTTGGTGGTGGAGCTCGTCTGCATAAGGAAGATAACCGACATACCCCCTATGCGGTTGTCCCCAGTACAGTATAATACAGTAAAATCTATAACAAACATTTCTGACTAGAAGACCACCCAGACGAATGTTGCCGCACGCATGCAGACACCCAGGCACCCGAGAACTCAGGAGTACGAGTACGACACGGATCTACACCACAACAGTATGTCAGTGTCGTCAAAGCCAGAACTCCTACAAGAAACGAAGTCCCTTCGGCTCCTCTACGTTAAGAAGAGGGTTCTGTGCCTGTAAATCTCGAAGAGCAAATACGCTTTCCGGCTAGCCAATGCTGGCTTCAAGCCGCACAGGCCTAATGAAGTTACAACAAAGCCACCACGAAGACCCCCCAGGGTCCTTCTGTGGGTCCAGGGGTCCTCCGCCCGCCGATCCGCCCAGCCAAGCCGGAGCGAATCAGAACTTGATTGTGCTGTACGGTTCCGTCGTTTCACCTGGAACGGAAAGCCGTCGGGATTGGTTCTACTTTTTCTCCTTGCAGCTGCTTTTGTGGAAACATGGGTTGTTCTCACCATTCTGAAATGACATTACGTAGAGACAGATAAGCAGCGATATACATATTCGAACAAGGATTAACAAAAGGCGGAACGCTCTATATTGGTAGTAATGTACGGGACTCTTTTACACGAGTGGCTTTTCTATTGCACTTGTCACATACTAAAAATTCTAAAACGATGTACGGTACCAATAGTCTCCGGTCAAGTGCTACCCTTAGCTGCTATATCCTGGCCTTTCTGGCACCCAGTTGAATCTAATTGTGGGGGATTGGGGATGTGAAAGAGGCGAAGTGCATACTTCCACATTGTTTATGTTGCTATACCGGTGTTGTTACTGTTTGTTTGTCACCTTTACGTTGCGAAGAACCAGGGAAACTGGGTCGCCCCAGAATTACAGGACCCAGAAGACAGCTGGGGGACAGGCGATCGAGGGAATTATGGGTAGACGGATTCAAAAACTGGTTAAGCAAGAGGCTACAGATACATAGTGTAAAAGACTGTGTAGTGATATCAAACTTCGCTGTGGCGTGAATCGGCTTGGATTGAAAGTTCTGGAAAAGGCTGAGGCTGAAGAATCTATGAAAATCGAGATTAGGTAATCAATGGCCTGTAAGGCGACAAAGAAGGCTCGTCTTTCTAGTCTAGGGGCTCGTAGACGACAGCTGGTAGGGCTGTTGAACGTTGCCCAAGTTACGGTTTACAAAAGGGGTTTCGTGGCTCTGCCGTCATCCTACGCTGTCATCATAGCAGGTATCGTAACTTTCGGGGTACCTATTGTAGGGTAGCTCGCATTTCAATCAAGTAGATCCAGGTAATGCGTGGCTGGGACAACCTGAGAGCTGGAAGGTACCTTCTCTGTAGTTAAAATCAAAAAGGTACATGTCATCACCCAGATAAACGGAACCGCAACAACCTTCCAGCCAGTTTCAATACGTGCTGACGGGAATAATTCGCCTCGAGGAACTCTTTGCCAATTGAATTCAAATGAAGATGTTGAAAAGAGGTTGTGGGGTCCCCTTGTGGACCGCCGCTTCTACCCTTGGTGTGACGTCACATTGCTTTTACTATGTGGAACAGGTGGGGAATTCTGGCTTTTCGTGCCAGCCTTCTCGGTCTTTTTTCTGTGGCCACCCCTGACTTGTATTTTGACCTATCCCCGTACGACCATCTGCACCCCGATACTCCAACCACGGAGCCTTCATCTCGATAAACCGTGCATAAAAGATATGGCCTGATATGTACCTTTCCTATCCTCTCTGTCAAAAACCCCTCTATCCGTACCTACATACTTCTTGGCCGGGATTGGGTGTTGGTTTGTGTATGTTGCTTTCCGTTGACCCCCTGGATATCAGAGCTAATCTACTGGTTTTTGTTTATGTACGCCCATCGCTTTCCGCCCTACCCCTCCTCTCTCATGCCCATGAGGTTGATCGTCTTAAGCTTGATAGCCAATCGGCATGCTCCATCGATCATAAGTATGGGAATCGTTGAGGGCTACACTAGAGAAAATGCATTACTACAATACGCAGGGGCGTTTCTGTTAATTGCCTCCACAGGCCCAGTTGTTGCCATATGGGGTTAAGAAATAGCGTCCTAGAAAATTGCATGGGATACATGAGCCACCGTCTTCCAGATCGACTTTTAGTAGCACACGATAGGACGATATATGGCGAAACCGCTATATTATGTTCGTTCCCATACAAATTTGTATGGAAGCTTACATCGACCTACAGTGAACACGGTGTTCGCGACTAACACAAATACTCCTGCGTATTGTACACCAGAGAAGCGTATCATTGCTACCACGAATGATGCCTTGTCTAGTTGTTCTGCTCACGTTAATAATTTACCTAGAGTCTGACTTGTGTTACCTAGTATACGATGTCCCTCCTCTCGGCTGGTCGGCACCGTCGGCCGAAGTCGCATCTTCTACGTTACAGTGAACTTCTTAAGAGGCCAAAGTCCGGTATCGATCAAATTAATGTAAGATTTTCCGGGAGTTATATGGCCGCTCGTGCCGCTGTTCGGCAACGGCAAAGAGGGCTGCGAGGCTGATGAGGGGGTTCCGCAACCGCAATCTATTCGTGATTCACCCGGCCGAGACCCGAATCCGACGCTACCGTGGACCTCCTTCCGTGTTCATCAGACCGGTCCGCAAGCTGCTGGTTGGTAGATGGGAAAATCAAGCCGGTGTGTCTCTGCTCTGAAAACCCGGAAATCATTGTCCAATCGATGATCATCCTTGCACGGCGATTTTCCTGCAAGGGATCGCCCGGAGGCCTATGCGGTTCTCCTTTGGATCGCGAGGTCCTTCCTGACTGACTCTTGTCTTATTTCGAAATCTTGATGTTAGTGGGCCACCGATTCCGGGAGCCCAAGGTCTAGAGAGATGTTGATGGATGCCTATTCGGCGGCCCGTCAACAGCCGCTTCATTATCATGTGGTGGCAGTGTTAGCGGCTAGGATGCATGTGAGACAAATAAGGTAGACCTACGCTTTTGCCCACTTCTTTTGCATGAGTTATCTCCTACTCTGCTAGTATGCAGCTAAGGATCTGCTCAGTTTGTTGGAAGCGAAATCCTCAAAACAGCTACTCTTTGATGTACGATGACGTCCGGGGGGGCTTGAAAGACGGAGACACCGCGCAGTAGTCGCCCACCCTTAAACCAAGTTGGAGATGGCCGTCTCGACAAGTAAAACCATCCACAGCAGACATGGGTTGCTGAGAGGGTTCTCCCTAGCACCTCCCGGAACGGCCCAAACGCACGGCGTGCGAAAAGGTGCGATTACGAGCTTCCAATGTACGTAGGGTCGTTTGGAAAGGGGAAGGGACATGAGGCGGAGGGGGGATGCATTGGGAAATATGCATGTGAAAGCGCAGCATGGTAGGCTTGACTGCAGCCGTGCAGCCATGTCAGCATGAAACCGCATGCGAGATATCAATAGGCGGCATTAAGGTAGTGGTAGTATGCCAGTGTGGTTCACAGAACATATTCGCGGTGTCCCAAATAAACTAGAGGCTTCACAAGCCATTCTAATCCGAAAACAAAATGTATATGAAATTTGAAAAATGCTATCTACATGAAAGAAACAATTGAAACCAGCCTGTAACTTCCTGTATATGCATATCTGTTGAACCCAATGAGTTATTGCCCAAGGAGTCGTTAGATGGCTATTCGAAAGTGCGCGAATTTTTGTGTCTACTCCCTGTATGCTATCTCAATGCGCGCACGTTGTCGGGCCTTTACGGTACGTGTGTGGAACCCCCACGAAGCCAGCCCAATGGGCTTCCCCGCAACAGTCTGAAGACGCAAAGATCATCCTAGATCCGGGCAGAGGAGCTCTGAAGAATCAGGCCACGCAGCCGCTAGGACTCCGCTCGGCGCAAGCAAGGCTTTAGCTTGGCTGCAGCGACAAGTTCTGCGATTTCCTGAGATACTATGGTGCTGGAGGTAAGTTTAAAAACACTATTAGGTATTCTAGCCAGGAAACCAACTTAACAATAACCGAGTTTAGTAGTTGCAAAAAGGGCTGCAATTCTTCGCATGTGTCTGCGGTTCACCGATGTGAAAGCTACGCCTAATTTGGGTAGCGTGGCTACAAGCATGGCCCACTGGTACCTGACAGTGTTTTAAAACTTTGCCGGATACCATAGTAGACGATGGATCAAAATGCCACATGGGAAAAGACGGTCAGTGAGATTTGAGCTACATATGGTATTGTACTTTCTTTAGCTGACAGCCTGACGCTGACTGATAAGGTTTTGGTAAGAAACTTCCCCCCTTAGCAGAGCCCCCACCGTCATACTCCGTAAGTTGTCAGCTTCGCTTCTGTTATACAGACAAATCGACACAAGAGGGAGTTGCATCGCCAGCCGCGTGCTACCGTTTTACAGGACACAGAGAATGGACACAACGTTTCCCGTGTAGCCTTTTGGGGGAGCTTTGTTGGGGGGTTCCGTATTGTTGCAGAGACCCATGGAAGAGGCCGAAGTGTGGGTTCAAAGGGTGGATTAAAATATAAGCAAGTTAAACGACATGCAGGCGCTGATTCAAACTGGTCCAATATATTATGTACATAGAAACTGATCAACACCGACCGAATGTAGCTCATTACACGAGGTAGTGGAAGGTCCGGGGTAGAAGTCGGGGCAGGTCTCTGCGGCTTTCGGTCGGTAGCTCATCGTGCCGTATTCAGTATGGTATCTCAGATATCTGGCAACGGCCTTCTCTGCCGTTAGGGAGGATGCCGAGCATGATGAGGATACAAAAAGCCTCAGCATGCACAAGTTGTACAAGTAGATGTACGCTGACATGAGAATGAATCACATAAACCATCTCGCTACCTACCAGGGTACGGGGTAGTCTGCACACGCCAGCCTACGTAGCCATAACTAAGATATGTAAACAACCTGCAGCTGGTAGATCAAGGCGGCGAACGGCCATCCCCATGTAGAAAGGGGAGAATAATAGTAACGATAAAGATTTCAAGGACTGGACAGCCGTCAGAGGGTGACGGGGTTTATCTCTTCATTCGAGTAGAACCATCAAACACGAAATGCTGGCGTGGCTGGCGGGCTGGTCGTATATCCAGTTAAACACGTCTTATCTGCATGCACCGCGTATTGCCCGGGAGAAAAACGCGAAAAAAAAAGGAAAAAGAAAAACTTCGTAAACAGGCAGGACGGTGAAGACAACCACGGTCTATCGCGCTACCCGGAGCGGCAGCGATCAGCGGACGGTTGGCGGACGCTGGGCGGCAGAGTCTACATATATGGCGTGGTAAAAGTCGGCGACCAAGCAGAAGTAAACCAAAGATAGGTTTTCGTGATGGGCCCCGTATGAATGATGTAGGAATCGTGCATCCGCGAGCTGGCGATCACTTACAGATCGTGGGGGAGCAAATGGCAAGGGGGGAATAACCCGAAGAAGACGACGGTACCCGATTATCACATGGAAATCTTTTTTCGGCAAGCCTATTTCAATCATATTGCTTACAAGAAAGCGGGCCCTAGCTGTCGCCAGATGAGCATTCAGGCAAGGACAATTGCGGCGCATTAGCTAGCGGACCACAAAGGTCCTTCTGCATCTCGGATCTACCTGATATCAATTGGCTAGGCCTACTTGGTAAGCTTCAGCTCTCAGCATGCAGAAATTGAGAAGGGAAAGAAAGACGCCATAGCCTCAAAAAGTTCAGACAAAGCTACGTTCGCATCATCGTGGCCGTGACAGCAATTAGGATGGGCCCATGAGCGGCTGTGTTTCAAACCCATGTCAACAGATTTTTTTACGATATGTATGGCTGCAATTGAGACGTGGGATATTTTTGGTCTGAAGTATGGATGATGACGTAGTTGAAGCTATCACGGCATGCATAGGGGGAGCTGCCGAAACTTCAATGCTACCTAAGATGCGGGGTGCCTCCCGTCATTCCTCGGCATACATGCGCTAACATGATGCAGGGGGGAGGGACAACCTAGCCACCTATTCTAATGGCACATGCTGCATTCAGCCGACTGTTGAATCAACTAACTGCGAAGAAAAAAAATTTTTTTGGGAAAAAATGCACTGCGTTTAGGCGTGTTGAAAGGCTCTATTGCAAACGCTGCCTTCGGACTGCACTGCGACGTCACGGCTTTCCATCCCATGGCAAAGGGTAAGTTCCCACCCAGTCTGAGACTTCCGAGCGCAGCTGCACAATCTCTGAGTCCTCGTCGCCGTTACGCAGGTAGTCGAAGAAGGACTTCAGCTTGTACTTCTCCCCCTTGTCCTCGGCCGCTTTGCGTGCAGTTTTATCGACCCTCGACGCGATAGTGACTGCGCGTCCGACGATATCCGCCACTCTGGTGAAGTCGTCCTCCGTGAAGCCGCGCGTTGTCATCGCCGGCGTGCCCAGGCGCAGGCCGCCTGGAACCATGGCCGACTTATCTCTAGGAACTGTGTTCTTGTTGCTCGCTACGCCGACGAGCTCGAGAACCCGCTCAACCCGTGCACCGTCGATAGATTGCGGCTTTAAGTCCACTAGCACGAGGTGGTTGTCGGTTCCTCCACTAACGATCTTGTACCCGAGACCCCCATTGTCCTTAGAGTTTCCCAGACGAGCCGCGAGGGCCTTGGCGTTGGCGAGAACCTGCTTCTGGTATGCTCGGAACTCGGGACTCTGCGCCTGCTTCAATGCGACAGCTAATGCGGTGATGGTATGGTTATGGGGTCCGCCTTGGTGCCCGGGGAATACAGAACTGTTGATGGGACCCTCGAGGTCGTATAGTATCTCCTGCTTGGTTTTCGGGTTGACCTTCCTGACGCCCTTTCGGTAGAAAATCATGGCGCCCCGAGGACCACGTAGACTCTTGTGGCTCGTAGTTGTGACAACATCCGAAAAGTTAAAGGGGCTGGGAGCGACTTTGGCCGCCACTAGACCAGATATGTGTGCCATATCGGAAACTAGATAAGCGTTGATCTTGTCACACGTCTCCTTCATCAGTTTATAATCGATGAATCTGCTATAGGCGCTTGCGCCAGCCACGATAATTTTAGGTCTGTATATCTGCGCCATCTCGTCGAGCTTCGCATAGTCGATGATGCCCGTTTCCTCGTTTAAGCGGTACGGCACCGTTTCGAAATACTTAGAAATGGCCGAGATCTTCTTAGTAGCCGTTTGATAGCCATGAGAAAGGTGACCGCCGTGCGGAAGATCCAAACCCATCAGACGGTCATGTGTGTCCATTAACGCCGAGTAAACATAAAGGTTCGCAGGGGCACCAGAGAGAGCTTTCGTAGGGATTCGGTTAGACCCCCGTGACTCCGAAAGAGATAACTGGCAACGGGGTTGACTCACGCTGAACATTAACTCCCCATTCCTTCGGGTCCAGGTCAAAGGCTTCCAGAGCTCTCTGCTGGCATAAACTCTCCGACTGGTCAATAAATTCATTGCCACCGTAATACCGTGCACCGGGATAGCCTTCCGAGTATTTATCTACCTCGAACCATCAGCGTCGTCGCCTTGCGGTGCAGTGGAGATTCATACTTTGCATAGGACTTCCCAAGCCATCCAGCACTGCTTGTGAGGTGAAGTTTTCGGAGGGTATAAGGTTGATGAAGTGCATTTGTCTCTTTTTTTCCTATCCCCCTATATGAGCTGCCATCTATGATTGCGTCAACACGGTAGGTGATACCTTCTCTATGATGTCGAAGACAGTCTTGTCGGCTTGTTCAAGATGCGCCGAGAGGAGCTGGAGCACCCGGTCAATATTTACACTGCTGCGGTTCACCACAAATTAAGGCATACTAACCCGTTGTTGCCCTTCCGACACGGCAGACGAGTTCCATCTCCTAGCACTGTTCTGGAGGGCAGTCGTCGCCGCCCATCTCGACATCGGCCGGATGGCGCGCGAGGCGCCTCGCAAAGCGGGGCGAGACATGGCTGGTAGCTTGCTTCCAATTGGTTTTCGGGTCAGCTTTCCTAGAGTGAATAGAGATAGAAGACCAGAAATTCCAGTAGTCTCACAAGTGAATTGCCTACACTGCCATGCTAATTTCGAGTTGTTGGTTCCGTATATTAAGACGGTATCTTGGAGAATACTTCGGTCTCGGGTTGCGATGACCTCTAATCCTTAGGACCCCAAGCTACGCTAGCTCCAGTAGAAGCATCAAGCAAAGAACGCGGGGTACCCCCAGGCAGCATAAGCAAAGTAGCTGTAGCAAAAAGAAATGGATCCACCCGGGTCATGTGACTTTGTTATTACACTAGTCTCTGTCTCTGGATGCTTTGAAAATTTTCTTCTTTTTCTTCCTTCCGTATCAACTAAACCGGAAATGACGAGTCCCCTACGCAGCATATCTGTTTCCGCTTCTGCGGGTGCATTGCTGACATGTCTCGGCGGCATCTCACCACCTTTTAAGAGACAGTTTGAAACCATCTGATCCGAGTTTGGCTGATCAAGTTTGATACCGAATTTCGTATTCCGGTTGGTCACCGGTCTTAGTCATGAGCCCTCTGTAGCCTACATCAAACACTATCTACTCTCACCACATAGGTGAACCCTTGATATGTCATATTATTAACTTCCGTGTTGTTATTATCTTGGTCAAGGCAGAGCTGTATTTTGAATTCAGCGTTGCGGCCGCGACGATAGTCGATAATAAGTACTTGGGGATGCCCCCGGCCAACAAAACTATAGAAATAAAACTACGACATGCGGGGAAACTGATCAGCCTCTCCGGAGCCTTGCTGAGGTTCTTGCACCTTGCGTGACTCTAATGCTTGCGATTACCGACCTAGACAATGCCTGACCATGCTCACCTTTTGGCGACCGAACAGTCGCAGACAGGCTAGTGGCTTAAAGGACTTTGAGCTAGGGGAGGCTATTCGAAGGATACCTGGACCTGTAGGCTTTCTCGGGCACCTTTGCCACTCTCTCGGTCTCGTCGGCCGGTAGGTGGGCAATATCATCAGTTCCGAGATTGATGAGATGATCCCCCTTCAAGCGCCGATACGCCTCCCGGAGATCCGGGTCGTCCAGCGTAGCCACCGCGAATTTCGCCCAGAGTTCGAAGGCCTCGCGTCACTCGGTATGCTCGCAGCCATCGAGACTTCATATTCGCATCTTACGCCACCACCAGGCCATCAGCTCCTCGAGGACGACGCCAGGCAGCTTATGGAACGGACCAACTCCGCCCTTACCCATAACGCGTTTCAGGACGCGGGAAAGGTAGACCGGCATGACCTCACCGTGGCAGCGCTCGGGCAAACCGAATCCACGCTGGCAATTCGGACAGAAACGGTAGAGGTCCATCTCCTGGTGTGGCGTTTCACCCATGGCCTGGAGCAGGTCCGGAAGGCTGAAGAGAGAGTGAAGCGGGAGCTGTGCGCTGTGTGCGCAAAAGGTAGTCATTGATGGTGACGCCAAGGAGGCTGTTGCCAGCGACACCATGGCCTGTGTTATCAATGAGTGATGACATGGTGGATCTAAATATGTTAGCGTGTTATTCTGTTGACAAGTTTGTTGGCATTGGAGGATGTATGGATGAGGTATCGAATGGGAATGCTCTCCACTGATGTCCCATGACCTTATACATGAGCAAGTGACGATCGCCTCGTTCAGGTACTCTTCAATGATTAAGAACACCACTTGACTCTCATGTTTGAACATCCTTGCGTATATAAACAGGGTCTATCAGAACAATTCGTCCATGTTTTACCCTTATCCCTTAGTACGAATCCAGTATCAAGTAGCAAGCGATCTGATCCAAAGGAAAAAACATCGTATCCGATGGTTCGGACGAACACAGACACCATTCATAAACCCATCTATGTCTTGGCAAGACTCCCCTTGATGGACGAATATATCTGCAGGGTTTAAAGCGGCATTCGAGACTGCTTGCGAGCTGATCAGTGATAACCTGTGCTAGTTACCACCTTCCCAGATTGTTAATGAGTCTCGTCGCCCATTAAGGCCTTCTGCGTTCTTCCATTTGGCTTTCAGGTGCATCCATGTGATCAACATAGATGCGTTCATACAATGGCCGATGTTACACAACGTCAGATTAGGAGACGTCATGTTGGCAAAACCCACAAGGGGGTCCGCCGTGGATTCCATCCGGAATAAGGGTTGTACCGGACATGTAAACTTGTTTGGCTGCTCTCGTCATGGTCCAATTCGTCTCTAGAACCTGAACCTACTCCCACACCCACAATGGCAACTATGGTGGGGGGCCTTGCTCCCTAAGTTGGTCCTCGAATAAACAGACGCCGCGTTCCGGTCAAATGCGAGGTCCGTAGCGTCCGCGCTCAAACAGATATGAGTAGAGGTCTGGCCTCTCGTTTTGGTAACTGATCTCCGCCAGTTAGCCCTGGGACTCTCGTCTTGGAAGACGGCAGTACAGGGCCACTTAAGGGGTTCTTGATATGGCATGTGGCCAGGATTCATAATCGTTAGCAATTGTAATCTTATTCAAAGATACGTTCTAATACAAAACTATGGGCGACCGAACTGTCACCAGGTATCATCATGTCTTCAGAAACTCGCCTACCACATCCACGCATTAAAACCTCACCATGGCTGGATCTCCTTCAGTATCTCGTCAACTGCGGGCTACCCAGGCACGCGGGGAGAGAGAACTTCGTCTCCACGTAGACCTTCTGCATCATATCCTCTCGATTGTTGAACTTGGCATATACCTTGTCGAGATCCTCCATACGGACGCGGTGCGACACCATCTGCAGCGGGTCGAGTTCGCCCTTCTGGATTTTCACCAGCAGGTCGTCCCAGTACTTGTGAACTGGAGCCTGGCCGTTGCCGATGAGCCGGATGCCGCGTTGCATTAGCGAACCAATGTTGAAGTGGTTGGTCTGTACATGATGCGTAAGTCTCTTGACACTCGAGCAGACATAGTAAAAGGGGGCCACAGGGCGACTTACATAACCAACATATACACCGGTAATTCCGACACGACCGAAGTTACGTACGGACTCGATCATCTCGTTGACGATTTCACTCGTGTCCGTCTCAGCTCCGACCATCATTTCAAACCAGTGCACCCATCCCTTGGCATATTCGCCCGCAGCGCACTATAGGATAAAATTAGCCTTCTATTCAAAACGAGACGGCCCTTAAGGGCATCCGGAACTGACCTCGATTGCAGCATCAGGTCCTCGTCCATCGCACAACTCCTTCAGTTTCGACACTATGGTCGGCTTGTTGGTAACACCAAAGGACAATTGCTTGTAGTCGATTAGGTGGAGCTTGTCAGCATGCGCGGCAGGCCAATGCTCCTTGACAAACCTTAGGCGAGGCTCCGTGTCGACGAAAATGATCTTCGAGGCACCAGCCTCCGCCGCGAAGACACCAGCCATCTGGCCAATGGGGCCTGCGCCCCAGACGGCAACCTGGTCGCCAGGGTAGACAGCAGTGTCGTGGACGGCGTTGTAGCTCGTGGCGAGGACGTCGCTCAGATACAAGGCCTTCTCATCGGGGACGTCATCGGGGATCTCGAGGAGGTTGACGTCGCCAAGCGGTACGCGGACGTACTCGGCTTGACCGCCGGCAAAGCCACCAGTGAAATGCGAGTAGCCGAACATGCCAGCAGTCTGGCCGCCGTACATGGCGTGCGCCATCGTGTTCGAGTTTGTCCGCTCGCACTGCGACGACAGCTTCTGCTTGCACTGGAAGCACTCGCCGCAGGCGATCTGGAACGAGGCGACGTAGCGCTTGCCCTTCTGAACCTTCTTGACATTGGAGCCGACCTCGTCGACGATGCCGCAGAACTCGTGGCCGAGGATGTCGCCCTTGTTCATCTGCACGACGGTGCCGTGCAGAAGATGCAGGTCGCTGCCGCAGACGGTGCTGCCGGTGACCTTGAGGATGACGTCGTTGGGCTCAAGGATCTTGGGCCGCGGCACGTCGCGCACCTCGACCGTATTCTTGCCCATCCAGCACAACGCCTTCATCGTGTCGCCCTTGTCGCTGTTTATTTCCTTGTAGTTTGCGATATCCTGCGCCGTGATGCTGCTACCGTCGTGTCCAACGGCCTTCTCGGCCGCATATGCTGCTTGTGATACCGCCATTTTCTGCAAGTCGATGTCTCGTTTGGCGCTTCTGGTTACAAGTAAGGGGTAGGTTATGCTTTTATTTCTCGCCTGTTGGTCATCACAATTTGCTCACGTTGAGGTCCTTATTCTAGAGGAATTCAACCGTTCCAAGTACAGGGCACCGCTCTCCTATAAAAGAGGCCGTGACTCCATCTATGACGCCGACACCGTAACGTAATCATCACAAGGCTTCTAGGGCTTATATTGTTCCTTCTATACCCTACCCGCGGTTGAAACCAAACAGCAGTTGATAGGGGAATTATAGGGCCTTGTTGCCGAATGTATGACGTTACTATGAACGATTCTTTCGAGAGCCGCGGCCTGGGCGACGTCATCCCCGCCAGGAAGTACCAAATACACCTCAATAATGAGTTCCCGCTGTTCCCGCCATTTCCGCTATGGCTCCTCTTTAGGGGGCCGCACATCTTTTGATATTGATCATAGAAACGTAAAGGGATTGTGAATAATGTTCCCCGAATTGAGCGGGCGCTCGCAGTTTATAAGATGATATCATCCTGGCCTGAGCCAGAATCTTAACTCCGACGCCCGGTGAAATGAATTGGCAGTTGCTTGTCAGCTGCATCGCACCGACTTGACTTTCAATACTGAAAGGTCCAAGGGGGAGAGACAAGTGGTAACAGTTTATGAACGAACGTCAGGCGCTTTGGAAAATGCTCCTGATAGGAACGCTATGATATACTCACCTATTACCTTTTAGTGAGATACCGGGGTGTGAGGCGTCGGGTCGTGGTATGATAAAATATTGCTAAGATCTTCAGATGCCATGACTGCCTCGCGCCCCCTAAAAAGGGACATGACAGGGTATAGGTATGCTTTCCCCTACTAAACTTGAACCCGACGGCTGATCGATCTTTATATGGATGATTCGGGTGCCCATCAAGGTTGTCAACAATAGCCAAACATGACGACTTATACCTACACAGCACCTGATGCCGACGTCGAGTCAAAACTCGGACGTGGCAGAGCCTGGTGGCAGCACTACGCCATGCACAACTTCTGATATGTCATATATTTATTTACATCTAGTACGTCTACATTTCGTGGCAAACAGTATTCTCGATCGTATCCAAGCCTCCGTACTACTTCATAGAATTAATCATTAGGTGATGAAATGGAAATGGTTCTTGAAGTAAGAGAAGCAAGAAGCAGGCACAGGCCAGGGTTCATGCTGATGTGGGCTCAGTGCCGATTGTGAAATTCTGGGGCCCTTTATAATATTGAATCACAACACTACCGTGATCCTGCATGGCAAGTTGATCCTTCGTGATCGTGTGGACCCCCGTGAGGTTCGTCCCTTCGCCCAGAGGCGACATGACCGTCAGAGCCAACGATCCATCGCCAAGAGCTACCGACCAGCTATAGGCGGCGTCCTCGCAGCCCGTTGGCCTGACTGGCGGCAGAAGATCAGGGCCTAGCAGCATGAGGCTACAGTGCGTTGGCTCCAGGGCGCTCGTCGCGGCGACGTCGAATTCGTAACTGCGCTCCGTTGTAAGCGCAATCCCTCCCCGACCCCCTAAAAGAACAACTCACTTGCAGTACAGACTGTGGGGAATGCAACTTCCTGCGAAGGCCGACACCTTGTACTCGGTCGCCTGTCTCCCGACCAGGGCCGCGCCGAGTGCGGGTACGGCTAACAGCGTGAAGCAGATAGCGCTAGTCTTCATGATGATCGTCGAGGAGATGATGTGCGTTATCGGCTGCTTATTTTTTGAGGAGATTGGAGGTGATGGTCACAGATAGGAATCTGGACCTTTCACTGCTGAAAATTGAGCTTCATCAACTTCAGATCGTCTGTTATCCGCCAGTATGGATGTGCCCATGCATCTATGCGCGTATATATATATACATATGCTTCGCCTTTATGCGCTAGGCTTGTATAGAAGTTGGGTTTTGACACCTCGCTAAGATACAGTAAGCGCAGGGGCAACCCGCGACGTTACATTGCCCGGCAAATTCAACGGCGCCAAGCCGTCGATCATCTCGTATTCCCTCGTTTTATGAATGATGACATAACAAGACCATGACAACCCGATATTGGTTGTCTCGGGCATTTTCTCGTTACGAGGGGATGCGCTTCGCGTCCCAGCCTGTAGAACCGTTCCAGCACAGCGAACGTTGCAAATTAGCGACATGCTCTACCATTCTCCGGCATCCTTTGTGTATGTTTCTATTTGTCAAGAACATGCACGCCAATCATCGAGCATTTGCATGGACATCCGGGCCGTCGTAACATGGACGAAACCGCTTATCGGGATCTAGTATAGAATGGTTGGTGATGTCATTCACTATGGTTATGACGGGGGCTGCGGGAAGTCTATAATGCGACCTATTATACACCAAGATATCCCAAGGGAAATGACGACGGTGCTTTCCTCAAGCCATGCGAATGCTGGTCTAGGCGCCCGTGCAAGTTGGTGAGGGTCTAGGCTACCAGTTTTGAAGTCTTGATCTCAGCCGGCAACCACTTCACGGACATGAGGCTTGTCCTGCGCAAAACATATCTACGTCCAGTTCCTATAAAACCCTGGAACGCTCACCTAGACTTCAACAACGACACCAAGCCATCTGTGTGCACCAGCGCGGAATTGAGGAATACCCGGAGCTCACGATGAGAACCGCCTATAGTTATTACCAGACAGACCTTGGTTATGGTGATGGGGATTCATTTGATTGGCATTGAGCGATATGCCGTTCGTATCCTTTCGATGCCTGGCTTGAGAGACTCTCGGAGTATGATCTCTATAAATATTACGACGGAGAAGGTGCCGCGAGACCGAAGCCTGGCCGAAAGAGGCCCTCCCGAATACATGCTTCAGCGGCACGGACAGAAGGCAGAGACGAGCAGAGATTTGCATTCGTTAGCTAGGGACCTTTTTTGGCCGTCATCTGAGACCTGGTGTCAACGTAAAGGAGTCCTGACAGAAACCTCTAGCTAGGATATGCCTTCAGAGTCGTACCGGATGAGTCAAGTTATCGATTCATGATTATAACAAAACGCAGCTAAGGCTAACCTTGAATGTTACGTTGGAAACTCTACGATCTTCTCCGACTAATTATTATGGAGGGCCTTGCATCAAGGTTTCCCGTAGTATTGCCATAATAGAACCTTAGACACCGCCATGTATAATGCCCTCCAGCATCGCCTTTCCTTTGTGGACAGTATATGTATCTCAGTCCTGTGGAATATCCGTGGCCTTCATATTATCTAGTCGCAACTCAGACCCCGAACGGTAAAATTCGGTCAGTGTTCCAGATAATAGCACTGTCTGTTGGTCGCAACCACCACGTCGGAGAATAAAATACGGTACATAAAAAGCACGTCCGCTCGTTGATATCCTCAGCCGTTTGCCCGTCCTTTTTGGGTGTCGATCTCACAGTAGACTAAAAGGGATGTGTGGCGTGTGGTATGCCTACCTTAACTGGTAGGCTATAGCGAATCAACTGGTCCGTGTAATCGCAAAGCAATATGCTCTCGACGAAATATGGAAGGTTGCCCTCTCACTTCCGGGTTGACTTAATAGAAAAGTTATTATTATATTCGGGTTACTTTCCGATGGCGTAGAACCTGGCGATACCAGTGACACAAGGATCGCTAGAAACTAACAGACCATTGAATATTAGACAACTACCTCATTTATTACAAGCAACTCGGTATGCGAGGACCGAGCCCTCTTCTTATGTGTATCAGACTCTAAGGCTAGGCCAAGTTTTGTTAGTAACTCAACTAATCAGGCCCTACGTGATACCCGTATCTACTGTTCCGACGCCCTGAGCGGGTTTATAGACCCGGTCTACTGCCCCTATTACTTGGACATACGACTGCCAATGACTGGGCGCAGTGCCTGTTGTATATACTTAATGTAAAGCAGTTCCCTGCATCTTAAATGGGCTCACCTTAGAGGATATGTAGGTTAATGTCTGAGCCTGATGAATTCCGATAACGTTCTTTGTCGGGTGCTGGTACGTTTGATAACTGAGTCGATTGCCTACGCTCTGGTATTTTAAGGATGGGCAGCCTTAACACTACATTTCGCATAACAGCGTTGGAGCGCCCAAATCTGGCCGTGATAGTAGTTCATTACCCGAGGTTTTCAATCTTCAGGCAACTGCTCGCCATACTAGCTGGAACTGTGTAGCTCATTTTATTATGTTAAGGCACCGGGAAGCAGCTCTCGTAGCATCTAATGGTTGTCCTAGAGGAAGATCGCGCTCTTGAATTACACAAGGTTACACCAGTTGGCATTCTCGGTGCCATCAGAGTGCTGCTCCAAGTCATGGCTTGATACAGGGGAGTGAGAGCTAGACCTCCACGGCAGGGGTAATCAAGGACTAGGAGAAATACACTGTTACTCAAAGTTGCAGCACGGTATGTGGTGATCTGGAGGGTTGTACTCACGTCGGACTCGCTGGCTGAACAAGAGTGAGCACGATTCTCAGGGGAAATAAAATCATAGCGTCCCTGACAAACTAGACTTGAGTCACTGGCTGCGTATTCCGGAGCCCATGACTACATGTACTCTGACGATACCAGGTCTGCTTCGTTTTCATATCGCTCACTGGCCATCATAAATGTAGAATGCGATCATGCTTATGGTAGTCAGGGAGAAAACCATCCGCGCCGACGGATCCGCGCGGAATAGACAAGCGCTTTTCGCAGAACTCCCAAGGGAAGCTATTCGACGTGAGGCGTCGAGTGTCATGCTCTTACTGGTCGAGTCATCCCAAGTCCGGGCTGGCATGCATTTAATTGGGAACTTTACGTTCTCCTATTGGTCTGAGCTGTGCCACCGCAGCTGACTGCATTTCCAGGTATGTCTGCATAATCCAATTCCCTACAGGTACTGTTAACGGCGAATACAGATAGACCGGGTGTGGCTCCGGAGCTTACCGCTCAGAAGGGAGTGCCGTCATCCTGCGGACGAGACTTGGGCCTCACAATCCGTCAAATGACCTTCTCGCTGTCTCGATCGGGAAGGTCTCAGCAACGCCCATAGGTTGCATCACAGCCGCCACCTTCATCTTAGTGCCTGCCACCAGGGCGCAACGTGCTTCCAAAGAATTTGGTAATCAGAGAGTAGTCGCTCCTTGTCGTACACGATGCATAGCACTCTAGACTCTCATGTATAAGGGGTGTGGCCCTCACATGAGACTGGGTGTCTTCTGCGCGATGTGACTATCGTAAGCCTCACGACGACAATGTATATCGCAACCTTGACCGCTATCTTTGTATTCTTTTCCTGCGCGTTCGCGGACGTCGTTCTAAGGCCGGAGGCCCTTCAACTAAGCCGTGACGACATCGGCGACTTCAGCGACATAGCTTTCGGCAACGCAAATGATGTTGCCTCCATCGGCCCCAATACAGAATGCAGATCTATTCCTGGTGATCCGGGCTGGCCAAGTGACGGCGAATGGAGCAGTCTGAATGCTTCTATAGATGGTGCTCTTCTGAAGCCGGAGCCGGCCGCTGCCGCTTGTTACCCTGGGCCCAACTACGATCAGCAGAGATGCCGTTTCCTGGTTGAAACAGCTGCTTCAGTCCGTTGTAGGTGACCGTAGCTTGCCGAGATGTGCAGATTCTCGTAGCCCGTCCCCCTTGCAATCAGCTACTAATAGACCATCAGAGTAAACCCCTATTCATGAACCCGAATGTGGCTGTCACAACTGCAGTTCATGTCCTCCTAGCCGTCCCATCGGGAGAGAGAATAGGCAACTAGGCTGTCTCGTAGAGAACTGATGCCTTGCAGACTTCTGGATCGATGACCCCTTGGTAGCTCTGGCGGAGTGGACCCAAGGGAGTACATGTGTGGCGACCTTAGATCCCCAGGGTAGCTGCACCCACGGAGGCTTTCCGGTTTACGTCGTGAACGCCACCAGTGTGAAACATGTCCAGGCGGCGGTCAACTTCGCACGTAACAGGAACATCAGAGTGATAATAAAGCAAGTTTACCGCCTATACCCCCCCTAGAGTGGGATCCACAACCTGACAGCGCCGTAGGAACACTGGCCATGACTTTGGTGGCAGGTCTGTGGGGGCCGGATCGCTGAGCATCTGGGTCCATCACCTCAAAGACTTCGAGCTTATCCCCGAATACACACAGGGGAACTATACAGGGCCTGCCGTTCGCTACGGCGCTGGAATCGAGGCCTGGGAGATGTACAACTTCATGGCGGCCAACGGCATCACCCTAGTTGCGCCGGGGGGTAGCACTGTAGGCGGAGCTGGCGGGTGGCTCAGTTCTGGAGGGCACTCTAGTATTACCTCGACGTTCGGGCTGGGAGCGGACCAAGCCCTTTCCATAGAAGTCGTGACAGCGGACGGAAGGGTTGTTACAGCGGACCCGGAAATAAATACAGACCTCTTCTGGGCTCTTCGGGGAGGCGGCGGAGGTAAGTAGCAAATCCGAATACATGCCTTGATCGAGCACAATGGGCTTCTACTGACTCCATATAGCAACGTACGGTATTATCACCTCAGTCATCATGAAAGCATATGCGTCGATCAACCTAACTACTTCGTCGCTGACTCTGGGGACTCCCTCACCCATATCTGACATCGACACTTTCTGGCAGGCTGTCAGCCTATACTACCGCTTTTGTGCGGACATACTGGACGCTGGTGGCTTTGGCTTCAGTTATATCTACCCGGGGGCAAACAACAGCTACCGATTCACAACCAGCTCCCAATTCCCCGGCAAGACGCCATCGGAAGTGCGGGACTTCATGCAGCCGCTGTACAGCGAACTCGACCGCATAGGCGTCAACATGGTCAACCCCACGCCCACGACCCGAGTTTTCGGCTCGCCCCGCGGCGGCGGCGGAGATCGGCCGGTCAACACCCGATACCGATCCCGGCTGCTTCCGCGCGAGAACTGGGAGGACGACGAGCTGTTCAACAGGACCATGGCCGCCATACGCGAGGCGACCGAAGGGGGCTACGAGAACGACTTCTACTTCCACGGCACGCTGACCTCGCCGACTGAGGAGGTGGCGGGGTGGCCGGGTCGGGACAGCGCCGTGATCCCCGCGTGGCGGAACAACAGGATGCACGCGATGCTCATGGATCTGCAGCCTGTCGGGATCACCGCGGCTGAGGCGAGGGATAGGGATGCCATGATGCAGACGTACATGCAACTCCTCAGAGACGTCTCCCCCGGGGCTGGGTCGTATATGAATGAGGGGGATCCCGGGGAGCCAAACTGGCAAGAGGCTTTCTACGGCGACCACTACACTCGGCTGTTGAAGATCAAACGTGCTCGTGATCCATGGGGTTTATTCTGGGCCCCAACGACGGTTGGCAGCGAAGGCTGGGAGGTTCAACCTTTGGATGGTTACCCCAACTCTCAAAACGGACGTCTTTGTCGAGTTACCCATTTATCGTAGAGATCACGAAAAGCACCCCCGCACGAGCAATAGGATTTCAATAGTGGTCGCTTGGGATCAGGTGACGAAGTTCTGTTGAGAGCTATGCGAATGCCAGAGTCTCGACATAAGAATGGTGGCAGGAAGAGCAGACGGACATGTTACTAGTAAAGAAGATAGGCTTAGAGTTCTAAAGCTGATTATATTAATGTATTCCGTGAGTAGTCCATCCTTATGCGTTCCTTTGAAAGGTCGTGTCACACCTTTGCTAGATGTCTTGTTCGTTGTAATGTTTAGTTCTCGACGTATTATGTCTCGTCATGATACCATTCACTTGGTATGACGCCAGGCAGAAGTTTCATGAGCCGAACCACATGTAGCAGATACAGCTGAATCTACCATATCGGCCATGTAGGGTCCATTGCAAGTTCAACTTGAGCGAGATGGATACCTTGTTCCTCTAGGTCGTCGAAGTGCTTCAGGGACGTTGCTTTCGCATCCTCCTCTGGCTTGATGAAGTACGGTCCGTCGACATCACATTGTGTGTAGCTGTTTGGTAGCGTACCATTATATAAGAAGTTGCGGACGTGCTTAGCAAGGCATGTCGACGGTACTGCGAGGGAGCAATGCCCATATCCCTTGACCTCGACGATTTGGGAACCTTCAAAGGCGGCGTTCGCAGCTCGTGCGGATACCAGTGCTAAGATATCTTGGGTCAGTTATGAATTACATGGTAAATAACTGAAATTCGGCTTTACAAAGGTGAAGGCAATGTAGTCACCGAAAAGGGAAAACACCGGGTCAGCTGCACTAGAGGAAAGGAGATGTGGAGAACACATAGTACCGGAAAGAGGACTTACGGCAGACAGGGTCGTACGTAGTGGAAAGGATGAGGAGGGGATGCGCCGTCTCGACCCCCTTTTTCGGAACATACGTGTGAGTAGTCGGCAGAATCCATTGCTGCTTGTTGTAATAATCGTGAACCTGAGTGGCGCCAAAAAGAGACGAATTGAAGAAAGGCTGAAGTTTATCCAGAAGAGCTTCCCTGTCCTGAGGCCAATTCTCAGGTCCCGTCAAGCCGTCGTTTAAAAGAACAAAACTGTTTGAATCCCCGGCCAAGTCCCAAGCATCTCCGTTACCGTAGGCTAAGAAGGCTTCAGTGGCATTTCCCTCAAGCATCTTTGCGAGACGATCGGCGAGACCGTACCAGTTGAGAGGCTTGTACAATGCGGGAAATATGGCTTGATACATTATCCTGTTGTAGTCGAGCGTCCCATAGACCGAGTTATTGACATATACGCTGAGAGGTTGTTGCTCAAGGCTGGCTGCGAGCGACAGGACCTTGTCCCATAACTCCTCCTTGGACCTCGCAAGCGACGATAGGGTGCAGTTCTTGCCTGCCTTGATACACTCATCGAAGAACCCCTCCAGTACGTGCTCGGTATCCTCCAGCGACTCGAAATCCCAGAGACCCGCATACCAGTCATTCTGGTTAGCCACGCCATCAATAATGACACGCCTCGAGCGATCGGGAAAGAGTGCCGCGTAGGTTTGACCCAATATGGATCCATAGCTGAAGCCCCAGTAGATCATGTCATCGCTCTGCCCAACGGCATCCAGAATACTGTTCATATCGGCGGCTGTCTGGGGCGTATTGACGTATTTGCCGTGTTCACCCATAGTATCAGCGCACGCTTTCACGAAGTTCTGCGTCCACGCATAGATGTCCGGGCTGTCCTCAAAAGGTTTGGTGTCTCTGACTGGGGATAACTTCCGGCGAGTCTCCTCGTCTGGATAACAAGAAGCTAGCGGCCTGGAGCCGTTGACACCACGCGGATCAAAGCCTAGGAGGTGGAAACCTTCGCCCACAATGGCACTCAGCTGTTCCCCCCTCCGGAAGAGGAATTCGACACCGGAGCCACCCGGTCCACCCGGATTGAGAAGCAGGTTCTGGGTGGCATTCTTCCCTCGTAACCGTATTAGGGGGATGCTGAATGTCTTGTTGCCCGAGTTCTCCGGGTCAAATTGATCCATCGGCACGTCAATGTTGCTGCACTCAAGGGGCCGGCCGTTCGATAACTCCCCACACCTTTCCCAGCTGATGTGTTCTCCAGGGTATGTGAGCGGCTTTTCATGACAGCGGCTAGGGTTTATGACAGGGCGCCTCGAGGAATGAATAAGCTGGAGTAGGCCGAAGCATATCAGAATCCCAACTAGTAGAAATCGCTTGCCGACATATGGTAACCGCCTCGGCTGTGCAGATGAGTTCACGCTCCGCAGCTGCTTCTCATCCATGGTTTTACTTCAATCATACAACGCTTCAAGGCCGCTTCTAAGGAAATAAAGTAAAAATGCGGAAGAGGTGCTGCGGCACAGCAACATGGCCGTCGTTGCTTATCATGTGGCGGTCCTACTATATGGGAGACCGACAAAGGTGGCTGCGGAGTAGACCTAGGCTCCCCGTTTGACGCATAAATGAATGCTAAGTAAGTGTTATATACATATCCATGAATCTCAGCCATGTCATATTGGTCTTCCCCCTTAGGTCAAGAGGGCTTATGACATTTTTGAAGACGGGGTCTTCGAACGTCATAGCATCACCAGAGCATCTGTTGCTGGGGGCTTTCACCGAAGTCATAGCCAACTAACATTGCCCAGGCTCCCCAAAGAACAGTCCGTCTTGCCTACCGTAAGACCATTTTACGTAGAAATGAATTTTGCGCATTGATTAAAGGCTCCCTACGGTCTTATCATCTATGAAAACCTCAAGATGCAACTGCTCCTCCATATCCCTCGAAGGCTTTCCGATCAGTCTTCTCGCTCAGGATCTCAGGCAGCTCATCCTCCACGTAGCTCTCCTTCCAGCTCTTCTCTACGGGCTTCCAACCCAGCTCCCGCAGACGCACCGCGCGGCTGCGACTGTTGACACCAGCCACGGCGTCGGTAAAGTCGCCGAAGATGTCGCCATACGTCTCTCGGGGCACGGTGCGAGGGGTGGGATCGGAGAGCTCTCCAGCCTTGTGCAGGCTCGACCCGATCAGCTCGGCGATGTCCTTCCAGCTAGGCTCGTTGTCGCCCGTTGTCTCGCAGAAGTAGTAGGGGTTGTCCAGCTCGGGACTGTCGAAGGACAACGACTCCAGGTGGTGCAGCAGCGTAATGTATCCCCTGGCGAGATCTAGCACGTGGATGTTGCTCCAGACCCCGCCGCCAGTACCCACGTGGGGCGCAAAGCCGTGCTTGAGGGCATAGCGGGTTAGCGTGGGGATCTGAATCGAGAGTCGCTTGTGGCGAGGGTTGAATCCGTAGATCAGCGGGGGGATCATGATTGCGATCTTGGCCTTCTGTCTCAACTTCTTCTGGACATCCAGGATGGTGAGATCGATCTTACGATGGGGCGCGTCGTCCGCGACCGAATCGATCTCCGATTTGATGTTGTCGTGGAATATCCTGGAGGATTTCCCGCTTTGGGGCGTGCCGTCGGCCAACACTGACGTTCCGGATGTGTGGATGTAGATGGTGTTCAGGCCCTTCTCGGCCCGCTGCTGGACGCCGTCCAGAATGGCTTGAGCGCTTGGAGGATGGTCAGCCGTCGCAGTGTGGAAGACGATGTCGTGATCCAAGACGTGTTTGGTGATCAGGGCCTTATCGTTCAGATCTCCCAACACTGCTTGCGCGGCTCCGGAGGCCTTGATCTGGTCGGCATGCTCGTTCCTCCTTACGTATCCCGTCACCTCGTATCCTTCCTTGACTAGGAGCTCAAGCACGTTCCAGCCGATGAAGCCGGGGCCGACAATGAACACCTTCTTTCCTGACGATGCCATTTTGATTAGGTGGTTCGCGCTTAGGGGATAAATGATACGCTTGGGTGAAGATTGTACTGTATTCACGCAGGGACCGCTTAACAATATATATATATCCGTCAAAAATTCGAGCCGTGTCCATCGCGGCCTTGATAATGAGTGACGTTAAATGCACATTAATAATACACTGTATGTAAAGCTACCTAACGTGGAAACAATCGGGCGTTTCTCGGAATCTATGACGTTATAATTATCTAGAAGGATATATATCGAATGCTATAGACTATCCGAATATGATCGCTTGCCATCGAAATCCGGCCCGAGCAGTTAAAAATAAGTCGTTATCTGGGATATTGTGGGATCTAACTTAGCATGGCCAACCAGGATGCTACAACTAGGAAAGCTCAGACGAACCAGAAATTCGTGCGCCGCCTGTAGACATCGTAAGATATCAGACGACATAAGACTATTCTGCGATATAAATGTACTCGAGTAAGTACCCTATAATACAAGATAGTTCAAGAGTTAGGTGTTGTCTCTCGCATGTTGACATACCTACTCAACGAGGCGAGGGTGCTGCAAAGCGGGGTCCCTACCCTAAACCTGCTTGGACGCTTTCATCCTCCGAAAGCTGTAACTCCGGCGACAGAGGGCAATATAGGGGTGGGAAGATAGGACTGTAATGACCTACTAACGTACACCAGCCGTGCTCTGTTGAGTATAACCGCGCGCATTCCGGCGCTCCATGCTGTAGAGGAGTTTGCTAGTTGGTGGAACAAATGTACCGGACTTGAGAAAGTTGGCACAAATCAGCTCTACTATAGGAGCGAGAAGAGCCATCGAATGTTGATATCGTGTGCCAGATGGCCTTCCTCCCACTCCCCTCCGAAAGGCTACCGATCCGGCATCGTCCTCGGCGGCATATCATCCGTCGTCTCCCGTACGGTCTGTCCCTTCTTATACTCTTCCTCGAGGGCCTTCTGCATTTCGAAGTCGAGCTGGCGCTCCTTTTTGATGCGCTGCTGCTCCATGTCGCGTATGACGCCTTGATGCATCGCCTGCGACAGTAGTATTGTTGTAAGCGAAGAACCATCCCTCATTGCTGGACACGGGGATCTAGGCTCGGTTGGATGTGCGTCTCTGTGTGATGAACGTACCTCCTTCTCGAACCTTTGCTGGAAATGGACGAATATGATTGTGCCCACGGCAAACAGAGAGGTGCCGGCGAGGGTCAGCTTCGAAGCTCGCGACATATTGACGCTCGTTCCAGGCCGGATCTGCGGCCGAGTTGAGCTTGATTGTCTTCTTTCTTTGGGGGGGGAACCACGATTTCTCAGAAGTTTTAAAACGCTGAATGACATGAATACTAACATGCGTCTAAGTGCATATGCAAGTAAGTGTACATCCATGAATGTCCCGTGGACCAAGTCCTCGGGAATCGGTCTACCAGGTACTGTAACTTAGTGCCTCCCTATACCCCAAGCACTAAATAGTCCGGTACCTACTAAGCGCTAGGTAGTACGCGCGTTAGGCGTTCTTTGGGGAGCTTCAGCCCACTATCGGTCAGCTGGCTTTCAGCGCAACTTAGCGATTCACGCACAAGGTTGCCTACTGTATTGTACAATACATACACCAAAAGTAGGTACTATGCGACGTGCATTCAGAACCCCCTGGACGGTACCTAGCAACGTCAACGTCGCCCGGAGCTCCAGCGAGACGCATTGATTGATTCCTATACAAACACATCTCATCTATCTCCCCTCTTATCCAAAACCTTGGTCAACACGAGACATATACTCTCCGTTCCCTGTGTCTTATTTGCTTTGTAACTCGACCGATCCAATACCACCACCGCGACTTTATCGTACGAAAAGATGGTATGCGCATCCTACAGTAGACAGTGCATCTAATATAATCATATTGAGAACGTTGAGCTAACCTTGGATATCGCAACCGCAGTCGGCCCAGAACTCGGCAGGCATTCAGACCCTGCTTGATGTATGAGACAACCAACACTCAAACGGCTATTATATCAATAGTTATGGCTCTGGGCTGATACGAGCGACGCGATAGGCCGAGCGGGAGGCATCCAAGATCGTCCAGAAAGGTACTTTGACAATATGATACCATACAATTCCGTCGCTAACATGTGGCCGTTTCCCGCCCATACAGCTCGAGAATGTACGTCGGGGAAGACACGGCCCTCTTTCTTACACACGCAGTGCTCTATCTAACCGACGTGGCCCAAATACCGCAGACCGAACGAAACGAGTACGGGAGGCCCGAGACGAGGCCAAGAAGGAGGTAGACGCCTACCGCAAGAAGAAGGAGGAGGAATTCAAGAAGTTCGAGGCCGAGGTAAACAGCCCTCCGTCCAGCTATCCCATCCATTCATCCATCTATGCATTCACATATCGAAAACTGCCTTTTTTTCTTCCGGCTTGCAAACAAAGGCGCACGGGACTAACTGGGTATTCTTCCACCACGACTACAGCACACGCAAGGGAACAAGCAGGCCGAGGACGAGGCCAACCGGGAGGCCGACGCCAAAATCCGGGAGATCCAGGCTGCCGGCAAGAAGAGTCAGAGCAAGGTCGTCGATGACCTCCTCAAGGCCGTATTGGAGGTCAAGCCCGTGCCCCCCTCGGCCGCATAGGTCGGTAGAAGGCGAATTATCGAGGGCCTCTCTTTCAAAGGAGGACAGTCTCGCATTTACAAGGACGGCCAGCGCTGGGTTGATGAGCTGTGATACAAGCCCAGAAGTGGACAAGCATCGGCGTATTAATGGGAACACTGCGATGAAGTTCTACAAACTGGGATGGCTTCGACGCGATGAGTTGCGTTGCCTGACTTTGGCCAGGCCAACCTAGTCTTGTCGTCCTCCTTCTGATGTTCCTATCGACGACTACTGTAGGAATTCTACCAATGTCGACAACATCTCCCTGTGATCTTTACTCTCCGCGTTCTCCGTGTCTATGCCCTCGAGCTGTTCCTGAAGCGTGTCCCTAATAACCTGCAACGTCTCGTCGCGGTCGGCAAGTAGTTGCTGTATCCTCTTCCTGGCGCCGTCGTCCTCGGCCACGAGCCAGGCCAGGATCACGTCCAGAGTCTGCAACGTAAATAGGCCAGCATCCAGCCGCCTCGAGAACCATTCGTCTACCATTTCCTCTTTCTGCTCGGCCGTCGTTTTCCCCTGTTCTGCCCGTATTGCATCATCCACCGAACTGATCCGTGCCGCGCAATCCCTCCGTAGCCTGACCAGCTTCTCCGTCTTCTCGTAGTCCTTCTCCACGAACTTGGCCAGCATCCTTATCCGCTCCGCCGAGGTCGCCGGGAGGTACCGTAACATGGAGGCGAAGATGCCGATGAGGTGTTCGGTCGTCTGGTTATCGTTCTTCTTCATGAATAGGGTGAAGGTGTTCTTCAAACCCCCGGCTTCGACGATCTTCCGGCAGACCTCGGTCCCCGCGATGCCGGTCGTGGCGTGGTCCAGCAGGCGCAGCGCCGCGGCCTTGCTGAGCTTGCCTTCTTTCAGCATGATCAGGCAGAGCTCGACGCCTTCGGCCTCCACGAATTTGGCCTTGCCCTCCGGCTCGTCCACTAGACAGGTCAATGCTTCGAAGAGGTTCTCCATGTACTCTTCTTCCTCGCTCCCTTTCTCCGGGTCGCGTTTTCGATAGGCAGCCGCGAGCTGCAACATGCTGTCGACGGCGTCCAGGGACGCGAGTTTCCTCCGGTTCTTGGACGACGTCTGGACCATTATCGCCAGGACCTCGGCCGAGTACTGCTTGTTCTGGCCTACCGGCGTCTCTTTGGTCTGTATCCGCCGTAGGAGCCACGTCAGAAGCTTCTCGTTCTCTGCCACTTGCTCGGCTGTCTCTGTCCGCCCGCATAGGTTCTCCACGATGCTCAACGCGTAGTAGATACCGCTGCGGTCGACTTCTTCGCTCTCGCTTAACCTGTCCAGGTTGGAAACAAGCAACCCTAGCAGGTCGGCTTCTATCAGAGCGTCGACCAAGGCATTCCACTGGTCGTCGTCGGCGGCGACGTCCTCGTCCGTCAGCTCGTTGATGATCTCGATGGCGTCGATGGCGATGTCGGTGTTCTCGTGCGCCAGCAAGCCCACGAGGCTCGTCACGCAGCCTAGCTTGGCGAACTCGGGATACAGCTCCGGGTGCTCGGCGAGGATGGAGAGGGCCTTGATCTCGGAGTCTAGGTCGGCCTCGCTGGCTATGAATCTCTGGGGCTCGGCCTCAAACTTGGCGCGCAGCTCGGCGTTCTTGGATATGCGCTTCTCGAAGTTGAGGGCCGTCCTGCGCAGCCACGCAGCGTCGAACTTGTCGGGCACGGCCGGGGCGGCGGACTCGTCGTTCTCGTTCATGTAGTCGAGCACCTCGGACTCCTGCGCCGTAATGCCTCCGCCGAAGAAGCGGCCCTCCTCGTCATCGTCGTCGTCGGGCGGTAGTTCCGGGCCGTAGTCGCCATCTTCGGCGCTGTCTCCTGGTGGCGGGGCGGGCCCGGCTTCGATGTCTTCGTCGGGTCGCTCGTCGTCGACGCGCGCCTGTCGGCTGCTATGACCTTCCGGAGTAAGGCGCGCGGACTTGTAGACTTGGTCTGCAGAGAATACATAAGTACGTTTATGGTGACGACGGATGGGAAAGGACCTTACTCGGATCTCGAAGTGGCTCTAGTTTGCGCTTGTTGCCTACACCGGACGTCTGTGGCGGATCATGGTGTTAGAAAACATGGCGGCGCAAATGGAGAAAGGAGCTCTTAACAATCGTATAACATACCTTGAAAAGTTCGTCGATACTAGTCATCTCGACAATGTGGGAGAAGGAAAGCATGCGGTGTATTCAATTGATGACCATTCTCTCTGATAAGCGCGGCCTGCGTGTAGGTAACTCTCCCTACCTACCTATTATGTTAAATGTTTTATTTACTTCTATTTATGGAAGCTAAAGCTACTTTACTAGACTAACTAGTACTTAGCAACTTGATTACCCACTATACCTCACGCTTACCAAGAGGTAGCCACATACTTTGCATGTTTATACATGTTTGTATGTAGTTACTAATAACTCTGTAATTAATAACTCTGTACACTGTGTTTCTTCTGACTTCATGACGTTGACTCTGATACAGCGTAGATCAGAGGGACACTGTACGAGGTTAGACGACTGTGGCTAGTGAACTGGCTCCCATCTTATACTCATACCAGGGCCCCCCAGTGAATCAAGCAAGGAAGGAGTCATACGCCACTTTGAGATCTCACTATAGTTGGTTGTCGTGTTTGATCAGCCAACAGTTGCCTCGTCACTTAGAGGTCGTCGATAGGGCTTTGGGGGACGTTTGTCTCAGATATCCACCGTTTCCTTCTAAACACCTACGAGAGTTCTGTGGCTCTTACACGTCCACTTACACGTTCACCTCTGGATACTCCACATATGAAGCCATATCATCAAGATGCCTCCTACGCTTATACTGGTCCGTCATGCACAGGCCTTACATAACGAGACGAGTACGCCAATTTCCCCCCGCCAAATTCTCGAGGCACTTCTCTCTTCTGACTGATCCCGATTTAGAGGACTACTCGATCCGCGACCCAGGTCTCTCCAAGCTGGGTCAGAACCAATGTCTAGAGTTAAGAAAGAGTCTCATAGAGAACCCTCTGGCCCAAGAGGCCGGTCTGATCGTAGTTTCCCCCATGCGGAGAACCATCCAGACAGCCCTGCGATCCCTCGACTGGCTCATCGAAAAAGGGGTCAAGGTCGAAGTCGATGCCGGTTGGCAGGGTACGTACCTCTAATGGATAGGACTCCTTTGTTGGTATGCTTACTTACTCACATCATTCCCCACAGAAAACTCAGCCAAGCCGTGCGACACGGGGAGTCCCGCCTCCGAACTGGCCGAGGAATTCCCCGGTGTCGACTTCTCGGCGCTCGACCCGGTCTTCCCGGACAAGACGTCGCCCGCCGCCAGCCACTACCACTTCGGCAGGACGGCGCTGCTGGCGCGGGCGCGGGTCGCGCTCGCGAGGCTGTACGCGCGGCCCGAGAAGGTCATCGTTGTCGTCTCCCATTCGGGGTTCCTGCGGCTCGCCGTCACGGGCTGCTACTACTTCAACGCCGACTACCGCGTCTTCGACTTCGGCCCGCGGCAGGGGACGGCGCCTGACCATGACGGTGGCGGCAGCGAGGCGTACGATCTAGTGCAGCACCCGTCGACCAAGGAGAGGGGGGGCGGGCTCGGCTGGAGCTGGACGCAGGAGGTCGTGCTGGGTTCGGACCTGCCTGACGACGAGGTGCCCGATGAGCTGCCCCCTGCCTCGTAGGTCAATCCAATCGAAGGTCTTATACTCTGATTCAATGCCCGTTTCATGTGATCTCGTAGCGGTTTTGCATATGCTCCCCATTGTTCTTTTGTGGTTGTCGGCAGTGGAATCCAGCCTGGGGCTTCTCCCAGCTTAGAGACACCCCCTTGTACATAGTTTTCCGCGTTATAAAGGGACGATTCCATTTCTACCCGGGGAACAAGTCGGATATGTGTGAATTCCAAATGCGGAGAGCGCGCGCATTCGACATACAAATCACCTGTTATGGACAATATACTTCCAGAAGGGGTGAGCGTACTTTCTGGCGGTATGGCAGTGATGGGTACCTGCTAAAACGGGGAAACCGGTCATGACTAGCTGCACAGTCTCTGCCGACTGCAACCCAAGCAATTCCATGGCGCCGGGTCTGGAGAATGGTTCGACACGAAGAGCAATTCCATAGTGACCAGTATTCAGCGGCCGCCAGGAGTAATGGAATACTACGCCACAATTACACAATGGTCCGGGATCTAAATATCGTCTTGTAGCAGCCGCAGACTAGCCGCTAGTGCAACAAGCACATCCGAGCTTGTCGATAGAAACAGCCTTGTGTCCGAGGTAGGGAGGGCCTAGCTAGACTCGGGATTGTCAGGAAGACAAATCCGCCTGCGTTTTGCTGGGGCTGGTTCATACGTAGCCGAGATGGGCTATGCTACAAGAAATGGGCGAATGTATCGAAGGGGGGTGTTTAACAAAGCCAAGGACCCGGGGGGGGGATGGGGGGGACGGCACGTGCTAGCATAGCTGCAAAACGAGCGGCCGACATCACGGACGAACAGCAAGAACGAGGAATGGGAAAAGCGCCATGGACAGTTAACAGACTAGCTGACAAAGGAGGAAGACGATTCTTTCTTCGCCTCCTTGCTTGGATTTTGTACTGCACCGCGACTTACCTAGAGCTACCCCACTAGTAAGTGCTCCAATGCTACCGCTTCCGTCATTTCGCACTATATCATCATCTCCTCGACCCATATTCTACTGATCGACCCTGATATGAGGAAGTGAATGCTGGGCCTCAAAATACCAGCAGCAAGGCGTCACCAAGACCAACAACTATCCATGGTTTCTTTTGATTGAAAAGTATGAATGCCAACCTTGCCCGGATGCGGGCCTAACATAGGATGGTTTCCAGGCCGGTGACTGGAAATGCCCCGGTAGCTTCCAATTGTAATCTCAAATTTTTCAGTCGAGGATCTAACAAGCCTGCATTTATTATACAGGCGCCCGCCTCGCTAGGTTAAATCAAAGCCTAGGGATTCCAGAACCTGCAGCCAAAATAAAACCCATAACTTAATACCGTTTCGCCAGTACCCTGCAGTCCGTTTGCATGGTGTCGAGCCGCCCAAGCGGTCTCATCGACGGTCGATGTATAGTGATGATGAAACGCCGACCCAAATGCAACTAATAGAGAAGGCAGGATAGCCTCACTCCATGGTCAAAATTATTAAGAGCTTGGATGCTGTGTACCCTTAACGGATAGACACGCCGGATCGATCGGTAAACATGCGAGAAGCGATGTTCATCGCCTGGAGTTCCTGGAAAAGCAGCTTAGCTGCATAGGGGATATGGATCTGCGCGATCCGCGTCTTGTTCCGACAAGGCCGGCATTCGAATGTTTGCTTGGTCAATTGCCTGTGTAACAACGTTAGCCCCGGCTTGAATCCAACAAAACCAGTAAAAACATGGAGGGCTAAACTTACGCCACAGGAGTCATCAGTCCACAAATTTCACATATGTGAACTCGGAATGCGTCCGATACTTCAAACAGGCGCTCCTTTAGGAAGGCGGCTGCACCGTGAGCAATCATGCAATCACGCTCCATTTCACCGAAACGGAGACCGCCATCCCTAGCACGACCCTCTACTGGCTGACGGGTCATGATCTGCACAGGACCACGAGCCCGGGCATGAATCTTATCGTCGACCATATGCCGGAGGCGCTGATAGTAGGTGGGGCCAAAGAAGATCTGGGACCGGAGCTTGCGACCCGTGTGGCCATGATACATGATCTCGAAGCCCCGCGACTGGTATCCATGATCGCGTAAGAGGTTCGACACGGAATCCACAGTGACATCCGTGAAAGGCGTCGCGTCGCCTTCCATCCCTTTAAGCGTGGCGACCTTGCTGAGAAGACACTCGATCAAGTGAGCAATCGTCATACGCGACGGGATCGCGTGCGGGTTGATGATGATATCGGGCGTGATACCCTCCCTCGTAAAGGGCATATCTTCCTGGCGGTACGTTACACCGATGGTTCCCTTTTGACCGTGGCGAGAGGCAAACTTGTCGCCGATCTGCGGGATCTTAGTTGTCCGAACCCGGACCTTCACATATCGCAAACCATCGGCGTTCGTGGTGACGACGACTGAATCAATAATACCGCTCTCTGTACTACGAAGAGGGGTCGAAGCATCCCGCTTAACGTGCACCTTAGTCCGTTGGCCCATCTCCTCGTTTTCTGGATTGATCGGTGAGGTCTTTCCGATGATGATGTCTTCTCCGGAGACACGAATACCCGGGGCAATGATGCCATCATCGTCGAGCTTGTCGTATGTGCCCTGTTTGAGACGCAGCGTATCGGCTCTGAAAGGCTTCTCGAACGTCTCGATCGTGTTTATTCCTATGCGCTTCTCGCAGTCCGAGTATGAGCGGAAGAACAGGCTCCTGAACAAGCCTCGGTCGATGCTGCTCTGGTTCATGATGACCGAATCTTCCTGGTTGTACCCCGAGTAACAAGCGATGGCGACAATCGCGTTCTGGCCGGCCGGCAGCTCGCGGAACTTCAAAAACTCCATGGAGCGGGTGGTGCCCAGCGGCTTCTGTGGGTAGTAGAGGATATTCGCCATGGTGTCCATCCGACGGGAGTAGTTGGTAAGGAAGAAACCCATGGCCTGTTTACCCATAGCAGACTGATATGTATTTCGCGGCGACTAGTTGAGACGTCAGCAAGAAATCAAACCCATGTAAGGCATAGAACGAACCTGGTTGTGGTCTGGGAAAGGGATAATGCTAGCACAAATGCCTAGGAGCATGCTAGGATGAATCTCGCAATGCGTGTACGTGTGCGTGGTTGGATTCATCCTTGTCTTGACCCGCTTGTTCGGTTCGTCCCCATTGTCCGCCTGCACCTCGTAGCCCGATTTGGTCAACCGGAACGTCTCAAGATCTTCCGGGGTCATACAGATCATGGCCGTCTCTTCCTCCTCAGCATCAAGGTACTCGATGACACCCTCGTTCACAAGTCCCTGCCAGCCGAAAAATTCATCGCTCCCGGGCGGAAGCGTCTGGTCCATCTCGAGGCGGCGTACCATGTCTTTTGTAAGCACCAAGGTACCCTTCTCGACACCCCTATCGGGGTCGTCCTCTTGTTCGACGACAAACAAGGGGCGCATGACTCGACCGGCGTCCGAGAAGATCTTGAACTCACGGTCGCGGATGTCGCGGATCAACGAGACCTCAGCCGGTATCTGATTCGTTCGGCGCAGCTGCTGGACATCCCTGACGAGAGACTTAGGATCCTGGTGCACACCAATCCAGGAGCCGTTCAAGAAAATCTTGGTAGCATTAGGGTAGCGTGCGGCGTCGTATTCTTCTAGAACCTCCATGTTCCGGGTAATCATGTAGTCGATAATAGGCTCGGTAGATGTACCCACACTGATAGAGCACATTAGAGACAAGTTCTTCACCAGACCACAAGCCTGACCCTCGGGCGTCTCGGCCGGACACACCAGACCCCAATGCGTATTGTGAAGCTGGCGAGGCTTGGCGAGCTTGCCATCTCTTCCAACCGGCGTGTTCGTTCTCCTTAAATGCGATAAGGTAGACGCGAAGGTATATCTGTTGAGGACCTGTGATACACCGGCGGTAGAGCTCATCGCCTTCTTCTGGTCACCCCAGTTCCCTGTGGCGAGTGAGTACTTGAGACCGTTTGTGACGATCTGCGGCTTGACAGCCATGTGTATCTGGAACAGCTTGTTTTGCTCGACGCATCGTTTCAGATGCATCGTGATCTCCTGCGTCAGTCGACGAACGATATTGCGGAATAATTTGGCGAGCAGCGGCCCGGCAAGGTCGAGGCGCTTCTTTCCAAAATGATCACGATCGTCCGTGTCGCGCCGACCCAGGGCACATTGCAAGAGCTTATGCACCATGTACCCCAAGAAGAAGGCCTTTCTTGTCTCGCAGCCTTCACCCTGCGAGATATGTGGGAGCATCTCCTTCTGAAGGATGTCCCTAGCGGCTCGCACACGACGGTCTCGTGTCATACCTGTCGTCTGATTCCCACGCTTCCCGATATAATCCAATGCCACCTCTCTGTCCTGTATACAGAAGGCCTCCTCGATACACGGCCGCAACATTTCCAGCATCACGCTGTCATTTCGATCGTAGCAGATGTGGTTCAGGATCTCCTCGTCACTAACGACGCCCAGGGCTCGAAAGACAATGGCGATGGGGAGGTCCGATTTCACGTACGGCAAGGTGGTATGGATGGTCTGTCCATACGCTCCTCCTCTAGAGGAATCACCTTTGGAGTACAGCTTGAGCATGAGGGAGGAAATGAGGCGGGAACCCTTCTCCAACGCGCTTCGGATCTCGGCGGTGTAGGAGAAGGGACTAGGCTGGGCCTTCTTGAAGACCTGGACGATATTGGCGGCAGAGCGTTCCTGAGCAATAAGAACTTTTTCACTTCCGTTAATGATGAAGTAACCACCCTGATCGTAGGGGCATTCGTTGAGTAGGAAGAGATCATCTTCGGTCTCGCGGCTGAGATGGCACGCCTTGGATTTGATCATGACTGGGAGCTTGCCGATAAAGACGGCGGCATTGTCCTTAGAGGGATCGGTGCTTTGCATCGTATTCGGCGCCTCCTCCCAGACTAAGCGGGTGGGTTCCTGGCCCGTCCTAGCATACTCGTCTTGTTGCTGGGCGTCCATCTCGTGGAGGGGGATTGGCTCCTCGATACAGGCGGTGATCTTAGTATCCATTTTGACGTAAATAGGGCTCGCATAGGTCAGGTTACGGTCGCGGCATTCGTAGGGAAGTAGCGGGGCCGAGGTGCTGTCACTCTCATGGATGACGGGCCGGGAAATAGTGATGCCTCCGAGTTTGATCTCGTAACGCTTGACAGCGATCTCGCGGCCGTTCTCCGGAGGCGGATTGTTCTCATCAAGACTCAGATGGGAATACTCATCGATGAGCTCCTGGATGGTCGTCTCCTGGAAATCATTGAAGGAATCAATCTGTTGGGAGACGAGACCTTTTGTATCGAAATATGAGGAAATAACGGTCCAACAATCCTCGGGGGTAATGTTGTTCTCGTCGCCATACTCCTCCTCATACTCGTAGCCCTCATCGTAATCAGCCATTGTAGGAAGGCAGGAAGAGGCGAATGCGAATATGGATACGGCTGTGAAATCACTGCAATGTCACCAGGGCCTATCCTACCGTGGTGAGCACAGGGGTGGTGTGAGGATCGCAGAGAGTAATCTAGACTAGGCGACTAAAGTAGGTGAAATCGAGGGACGGATGTATTACTATAAGAGCAATCAACGAATCGCAAAATGAAAGAGAGGAAACAGCGCGCCTCGAGCCCGGGGTCGGAGATGTGTGTGGCAAGTTCAAGGCGAAATCTGGTGATGACGTCGTGGTATTGCGATGTTATGACAAGTAGAAGCGCTCGTAAGTGCGCCTGGTCAGTGTGCCATAGATGTCGACACAGACATCTGCAAAGTACAGGCGACAGCCGTCTAAACAGCGTCGGAACGGGCAAGGAGACGCGATCGTAGTCGCGGTTGACGACCACGGGCGCAGAGGCGACTGGGAAATGGCAAAAAAGAAAGAATCAGAAGCGACGAAACCGTGTAACACCAAAGACGTGCCAGACTCGACTCAAGAAAGGGCAATCGTGTCCTTAGATGCGCCAGGCTGTCGAGTCGTCGATGATATTATTGTTGTTCTGATGATGAAGCAACAAAATTCGTTTTGGGAAGTGGTAACTAGGTGGTACTAGAGGCTGATCAAAGAAAGGATTCGCAGCCAGTCAAAGGCGGCCGGCCCTTGACTTGGTTGAAAGAGCCGCATGCCCAATAGCTCATTGATAACTGATATGCCACTAGTACGTATACGACTAAGCGGTACCGCCACAGCTTTATCTACGCGTGGCTTGTGGACCTGTGGTTTGTGAATCTGGCTACAGTTGGCACATATGTATTATTAATCCTTGTGGCGTAGTCTTGTAACCCTTCGGTGAGTACCATGCATTAAGTTACCAAGGTAATTAACCTCCTACAAATTACACGAACACCCAGCCTACCAGCTTGTGGTATTGAAAATTTGGACGCAGCCTTCCATTAAATAAGGTTCCATCTCAGTTCACCCACGTAGTTCCGACCACCAGTCGCTTCCAGTATGCCGACGTACAGGACAAATCCTTTCCTTAGACCCTTTCTCGTCAGGTCTCATATATTATACGGACGCTTCCATCCGCCCAGGATGCAAAGGCGGCAGCCGGTCCTTTCGCACTACTTTCTGGGCAGGCTAGAACTTTCATTTTATAACCCTATCTACTTAATTACCTTTGACTTTTGCGATTGTCTGGTTGCCAGAAAACCCAATGGTTCAAGTGGCTGCTGCAGTTTCATGCATACCACCATTCCTGTAACCGACATGAGGGCTTATTATCATCTTGTCCCCTCTGGGCCTTTATATTATCTATCGCTCCCAGGTATCTGGCCCGCATCCAAATCCGTGCCGGGCGTTGGGGTTTCCGCCCTTGCATGCAAACAGCTGCACTCTGTGTTGCGCAGTAGAACTGTCCATCTACCTAACTGCCTAGGTAGGTATGTAGACCGATATGCGCGTGAGGTTGCCCAACATCCGCATTGAGCTTTGTGGATTAACCAACTCACGAACCGAAAAGAATACTCAAGCATGTTCAACATGTTCGTCAGGCTTTCCGCAGTGCTCGACGGCATACAAAATACGATCCACATGCACCTGACCGGCATACCATCAACCATATAGTCGAGATGTCCCTCCCACCATTCTGGACCGTGGTGCGCCGGTTGGATGGTGCTTATTATGCGAGCTGGTCAGATATTGACACGATAACCAAAGAAGGCAGCGCAAATTCGAGGTAATGTGATTCGCATAATCCTCCGTGTCTACAGGTACCGAGGTCATATGGCAACTACATGGAGATATCCAGATGCCTCCTGACCCACATAGGTTTACATCGGAGATTGCACGTGTCTCTCGACGCCTGCATACTGGCACAACCGCTATACTTTCGTCAGCTGCATATGAGATGCTGTCGTGCCCAGTGCACACACATAGCACTAGGTGTTCAGAAAAGCCGAAGACACTAGCGGCTTCGGGAATGGCGTCGCATAGGGCAGTAGCACAAGGAGGAGAGGCCATGCAGATACGGGCAAAGCTCGAAAAGGTAGAAAGTAAAGTTGGTCTTAGCTGCATGCAGGCATCTGAGATAACTTTAGCTGGCACATTGTCAGCGACAATGCCAGATGCCTATTGTGATTCCACAGAATATATGTACCTGCTTATCTGCCATGCACGTGCGATGTTCAGAGCTCGCACCAGAACCAGGAACACATCGAAAAGGGAATGGTCTCGGACCTGGGTAGCTATACAGACGTACCTATTTGATGTATCGATGCTACTGCGGCTGCTTGCTACCTCGGCTCCGGGCTAATGTTAGCCTGCTCCGGCCAATCGAACGAGCGGTGCCTGCATGCGGAGAGGTCATTCAGACCGACCTTAATGATAGGAATTTGTCTAGAAGTAAAATACACGTATATTCATGAGGTTATGAGAAGGTAGGTACGTAGGAGGTATGCTTGGAGGCCCTGGGCTTGTATGCCCATGCAGCCAAGCCCCTCCTACATATGTAGAGCACGGGTACCTAGCCAAGGTGGCTGACAAAAAAGTTGTACATTCCAACATTACATTCTCTTACTTCCACAGTTAATTATGAAGCAACCGCTTATTCTTCAGGAATAAAAACCAGAGATGCGATAATTGAACCTGGGAGAATATTATTTTTTTTTAAATTATTTTATACCTGACCTGGTTGAGAAGCATCTGCTATTTGTTCTTGGAGTAATTTAGAAGTATGACAATATTTTATCAACCACCTTGCTGGCCAAGGAAACAAGCATCCACCAAGTAGAACTCTTACCTTATTAGGTAGGTAAGGTATGCCCTTATGCGGAAAAGCCGGAGACCCCGCATCGCCCAGCCCCATTCATCAGTCGGTACATCTGTATCTCCACCCCCGAGGTAGCAAGTGCACCGAGATTCCCATGTCTGCATCCCGCCGAGGAACCATATGATCACAGGGCATTTCGCTGTCACCTACCAAGTATATTGGTGTAGGTAGTCTTCCGTCCGCGTGCGTGTTGCCTTCCTCTGAATGTGTCTGCCTCTCTATGCTAATTACGGGAAGCATCATGCATACGTACTGACATACCTGCTGTGCTTCGTATTTGCTCCCCCATTTCCCGTTACCTTATGTACATATGTATGTACTCGGAATCCACTACAGCACCTCGTCCATACGTACCTTACCCGATATACCAAGCATTCCCCCGCGGGCCCCCTCAAAAGCGGGACCGCCGTCAGCCCACATGGAGTATGGAAGTGCCCACTCTGCCGATATGTCAATGCTGTGCAGGTAATGGTCATATAATTGACACACTTTGGTTAAGAGAGTGGGTCTAACCAAGGTGTGTCAATTATATTGACCACGACCTGCCGTTAAAACCCGTTATATCGTAAGACTTGAGAATGCCTAGCTCGTACTAACTACACGTAGGAGCTGGACCTGACCCGTTGTGGACTTCAGTGGACAGGAGGAAGTGACATCATGTCGTCCTCTTCCTCCTCACCTTGCTACCGGAGTAGTTAAGTTCCCCCGCGTAAGACTTCCGCAAATTTTCGCCTTATGGCCGCATGACGCTTCTTGCTTTGTTTTGTTTGCCTAGCCTTGGGCCCTTGGGCTCTGCACGTTGTGCTTGGCTTGGCATGAATATCACAAGGGCATCGCTATCATCTCCCAGCCCACGTGAGGATTTTCGATATGGCAAATTCCGATTATGAACTTGGAGAGGCTGGCAGTCGGTCCTTTTACACATTTACTGGCTGGCAATTTTCGTCGCCTCGTTATTTGTCATGTCGACCCTGCCGATGCGGATACATGTACGTATGCCTACACTGACTTTACATAGTAGGTACCACTGACGATCAACCGCCATCTTATGTATGCTAGACAGGGGCAGAGCCTCATGCTGTAGTTAGGGGGCCTTCTCTTTCTTTTCCCGGTATCAGTTAAGCCCCTCTGTTCCCGACCTCGTCCATCTATGATGGTTTCTTCATGCCTGTTCGAAGTCGTCCAGAGTTCCGCAGGAGCGCCCCTTATCCTATAGCAGAACATTAAGCAGTTCTACTTGGCAGCCCGGGGCGCCCACAAATTGCTATAAGAACCGGTGGGGTTGTACAGCATCCTTTCCTCTCCAGAGAACGCATACGGGTCTAAGATCACGGTGGACACTAGACCGTGACGTTACACCATCGATGATCCCAGTTGACCGCTTCCAAGTTCTTATTCTGCACTGACCCAAGAGTTGCCGACCCCTCAAGACGTCAAGCCGGGCTGGGCGATAAGGGAGACTCATGTGGAGGGCTCACAGCCTATGCCCCGGTGGCCTCCCTGTCGTTATGCCGCGCCGCACCCCCGTGATGGGAGGATACAGTGATGCGCTCAGGGCTCGAGAAGTCCAACGCCAAGTGGCATTGTGTGTCGTCCAAGAAAGATCCAGTGGCGAGTGATGCGTCGCTAATAGGAAGGTGGACACCATGCACATAGAGCAAGGAGCTGCTGTCCCATCCTCTGTCGCTTGTTGCGAGCTAAGGGGTTTCAAGCAATGTCACTTTCATCCGAACGGCTATATAAACGCCGCTTGGTCGCTCGCCATCTGTGCCATATGGTCCTCCCAGCAACTCTACTCGGCGCTTCGATTCCAAGCTTAGTCGCCTTCCACCTAGACCGCCGTCGTGCTATACCCTACTATCACCAGGCGTTGCTCTCCGTTAGGGCTAGCAAGCATGCGTGCGGACTTCTTTATAGGCCTCGTCCTCCCTCTGCTAGGACATCTGGCGTTGGGATACGAGGTTCAGACTCCTCCACTCGACACGGACTGGACCTATAAGGTGGGAACAGATCCATGGCCCGAGCATCCGCGGCCGCAACTACAGCGTGACAATTGGCAAAGTCTGAATGGTATCTGGAAATGGAGAGCTGCTGCTGGGCCGGGTGAAGCTCCTCCGGTCGGTGAGGCTTTGACCCAGGATGTCCTCGTTCCCTCGTGTCTGGAGAGTGGCCTTTCGGGCGTCCAGCAGTTGAACGTGGCATACGCCTGGTTTGCGACCGAGTTCGAGCTTCCCCAGGAATGGTCCAACTCCACGGGGCATGTACTGCTGAACTTCGAGGCCGTAGATTACGAGGCTACGGTATACATCAACGGGCAAGAAGCAGGGTTCAACCGAGGCGGATATTGGCGCTTCACCGTAGACGCCACGAAGTTCCTCAAGAGCGGGGTGAATACTCTGTAAGGATGCCGCCTATCTGAGACAGCGATTCGATGCTAATCAGCCTGTCAGCCACGTGTTTGTCTTCGATCCTACAGATGTAAGTCCTTCCTCATTCCACCCCACATCCCCCACCACCTCCTTATTGAGGCCTCTGGAGCACTACTTGCTACCCATTTTCGTCTGTAATCGAGCATCTATACCGCACTATGAAAGAGTCGTACCATCGCCTAAGACGCTCTTCTGGCTTTATATTTCGAAGCTTCGAATCGAACTAACAGTAATCGCAGGCCCAAGGTTATATGGGCCCTCTCGGTAAACAAACCCGGACACCGTCACATATTTTCTACAGAGCTTGCACGGGCATATGGCAGTCCGTATGGATGGAATCAGTTCCTGCCAACTATATAACACAGCTCGACGTAGCAGCCGGGGCAGATGGCCAGGGTGAGTTGTTACAGTCTTATTCGTTCATTGAGAAACCTTAACACTAACCTAGTCGCCGCGCAGTCAACGTGACTGTCTGGAGCTCCTCATCTAACTCATCTGAGCCCGTGACTATTTCCGTCTTGGATGAGGCGGGAGACATCATTGCTTCTCACAAGTCGGTGGCCAACCAGAATTTCGAGTTTGCCGTGGACAGGCCAAAGCTATGGTCACCTTTAACGCCGCATTTGTATAACCTAACAGTCACGTTAGGAGAGGATGAGGTATCCAGTTACACGTAAGTCACTACACTTTCCGGTGTCTTTGCTTAATCCTTAGGCCGCGCATTCGATCCCGAGTGGTTCAGAATTGTACAGGTTGCGTCGGCAAACCGTTTGGAAGTATCTGTCATAGGCATATCTAGGATGTTACTAACGCAGTGCTGCAGCGGGTTCCGGACCATTTCGGTCGGTGAGATAGATGGCGTGAAGCGACCTCTCATTAATGGCGAATTCCACTTCTTGTTTGGCACACTCGACCAGGTTCGTACTCTGTTCTTGATATCATCAAGCATTGCATTGGACGGGCACTCTGGTCTATCCCCCCGTTGAGGTCCATTGGATGCTGCCTGTATTCATGGCTGACCCGTATCACGCGAATTAGGGCTGGTGGCCGGATGGACTGATGACACCACCTAATAGGGAGGCCATGGTGTATGATCTCAAGGTCCTGAAATCCCTGGGCGTAAATATGCTCAGGAAGCATGTGAGTCTTCAACCCCCAAAGCCTCTCTTCGGATTCTGGGATGGGCACTAATAGTTTGGAAATCAGATCAAGGTGGAGCCTGACCTGTTCTATCAAGCATGTGACCAGATTGGGCTATACGTAATCCAAGACATGCCTTCCATGCCGCTCCGGAGGCCCAACCCGGAGCAACAAGCCGAGTTTGAGAGGCAGCTCGAGCTCCTTATCCAACAGCACAAGAGCTATCCCAGTATCGGCACCTGGGTTATATATAACGAAGGCTGGGGCCAGATCACTGATACGTATTACCCGGAGTTTGATCTAGCAGCCCGTGTCAAGGAATTGGACCCGACTCGGCTCGTTAACCCGACATCTGGCTGGCACGATCACGGGGCGGGAGATATCCACGATAACCACCATTACGCCAACCCGCAATGCGGAACCCCATTCTACTCCATAGCGTCAACACCCTATGATCCCTCACGCATTGGTATCCAAGGGGAATTCGGTGGGATTGGTCACAATATCTCTGAGGAGCATGCTTGGAAGGTGCCACAAGCGATCAACGCCGTCAACCAGACATATGAGATCGATGAGACGCTCGAGGCGTATAACTACCGTGGCCACAAACTTATGAGCGAACTCCGTGAGCAGGTCGAGATGTTCTCATGCTCGGCAGCTGTGTGGACACAAACAACAGACGTGGAGGGTGAGGTGAATGGATTCATGACTTACGACAGGAGGCTCCTGAGGCTGGATGAGGCACAGTGGAAGGCAGATATTCAGGCCCTATATGATGCTGCAGAGGCTAGGGGCGGTGTAGCGCACAAGAGGAAGATACGAACCACCCTAGCCGGACCATATATGCCCCATGGCGGTGCGTAGGCGAATGGGGGGATCGCCTCTAGGGATGGTGGGGGGGCTTTCGAATATGCATTGACGGCGAGAAGCCTCCGGTAACACCATGATCAGGGTAGCTTATACGGGCAGAAGATATATTTCAAATTATGAATTACAGACCGTGATTGCGCAGCGCTCCGGGTGTCATCGCAACTCGGGAAGAGGCTTTCATCGGATACTGCCTGGCCTTTCGGGTGCGTCAATATTCTGAAACTACAAATGTATTGACACTTTCTCCTTTTCTCGACCATACACCATATTGCCATGGGCCATCCCAGATGTCACATCCCAGACGGAGATCATCGAAACATGGTTTTGTCCCTCCGGTCTCTCATTGAGGATAGTCGACTACGCCCAGCTGGTCAGTAAAGTCCGAGACGGTAAGATGACTGGTATATAACAACAGACAATACGAACGGATGGATTGTCAATGTCTTCGAAGGCAATACCCTCCCCTTTCTCTTGCTAGGTAGGTTAGGCTCGATCCACCTGCTATAACCGTGTTGGATTGCCAATACCATACTCTTGTCTCCGGGATTGCCCACTGGGCGACGAATGACTCCGAAGATGGAAGTATTGCCTGGTATATGCTCGGATGTAATGCGAACCACGGGACTGGGGAGAGGCTGTATAACCCTGGGACGTTCAACGCTCCACCCATAATCCTAGTGATCCTTAATCCCTTACGTAGGTATGTGTCAGAGAAAATAATGAAGTACAGAGTGGAAGGCAGAGGAAGCAGCGTAGCTGCTGGTTCGTGGTATAGATAGTAAATAGACCATTATGACTGCCTCTCGTTAATTATTGGGGGGCTGAGCTCCTATATACAAACTAAAGCCGGGATGATGGGCCACTTGGCCCTGGAAAGGGGCCACAGCTTGGCACCTGGCAGTATGACTCCCGCTCGGAACCGCTTTTGCCAATGGCGGGGGAATATTCGTGCTGCCAACTCTCATACTCGTGGCCCCGTAATTGCCTGTAACATTGCAGATGCAGTAATATCGTGCAGGTGGTCATGTCGAAGGGTCGGACACTGGGTCTCCAAGGACGACTGTGGGCGGTTATACACATAGGAGGAGTGAGACGCCTAGGACAGGAATTATGTCTGAATTCCATGCTCTATAGACTGCGGTGTCAGAATGTCAAATTGAACGCCAGGATTAGGTTGGAAGGAATAATGCCGTTATCGACGTAGACAAGAACAGAGAAGGGTGCTGGAGAATAGGAGTTGATCTATAGCATAGCCTCGCCGGGCATAGTGGAAAGCCTGCGTTACTATATGTATTCGTGTGCACGAGAGGAGTCGAGACGCCTTACTACACCTGGCTGAGTCTTAAGTCTAGGGCGTCTTGAAATGGGTTTCACCCTGCAAGCCCAGCAGGAGGCAGAGTGGGTGTATAACTGCTACCGTTAACCTCTATGCCTTGAACATTGGCGTATAATATACCGGGCTTCGAAGCATATTAACGCCATTACAGGTTATCCACAACACCGTCCCTTCAAACGATCCATCACTGCACGCCCCCGCCTCCCAACGCTAGTTTTCAACGATAAGACAATGCGGTGGCGAAGTCGCCTGGAATCACCATTTAAATAGGTGAAAACACCATGCTTTGAAAAGGCGGAATGAAGCGTCACTGGCCTCCCTATTCTATTGCCCACGTCACTGATGGTAATGAGGTTTATGGCATAAGTTCAAAGCAAGATGTCTTCCGCCGATAGAATCGTCGGTCACACAACGCACTTAGGCTCCAGTTCACTACGGCATAATGACTGTTGATATGTCTACGAAAACACCCGGTTCGAATTGTATAAAACATATAACGCGCAAATCACGTCGAAGTAAGCGCGTGCTGTATACTCCGTCACTTCCGGCCTCCCTGTGTCGTCGCTGGGCCACTTATCGTGATATTGCGTAATAAGTCGATATAGCATCCTGGTTGGTAATGGGGAAAGAGTTGATGCGGGCAGAGTGGAAATATTGGCACGTCTGTGATATGTTCCGCATGGAGTGTCAGCTGTCGGGCAGTTCGGGGATTTCCCCTATTATGGGATCTAATAGTGTCCCGCCATAGTGTGGAACCTCCCATTTTTCCGCACTATTCAGATCTGACACCTATATTGAATGCCAATGTCTCACTGTAGCACCCTTTGCACATATCTCTCGCAAAGAGATGTTTACAGACGTTCATTGAGGATCCATATGCAACTGCGACGCTACAAATGGCTAGAGTTCGATACGGGAGAGCAGTTTACTCTTTTCGCACTTGCGAGGCTAATGGATGCGATGTGGTATATGAACGTGGACCGTGGCGAATACCCCGTGTAATTATAAGTGCGCAAGAACAGGATGTATTGCCGAGTTACGTGTCTTTTCTCTAGACATTTCCGCAACAACGCCGCGCTGATACCCCTCTAGGTGATGCCTACCTTTACATAACGTTGAAAACATTGCCAGCAAACGCCAGGCCAACTTACCAAAACCCAAGTCAAGGTGAGTATAGGAAAAATAGGATATCCTTGCGGCCCACATGTCTTGCAGGGTTGTGGAGGGTCCTGAAGGAGACGTTCTTCAGCCTCAATGATCAGAAGGCCCAGGTTGTGCGGGCTGCCAAACGCTTAGTATCCCGCCTTCCCTGTATGAGAGGGGAGTAGAAAAGCCGTGTATGAGTGGAACTTGATAATATTAAAGGGCCAAGAGCGCGTGCATGGGAACGTTTGGAGTGTGGTGTACTTTTGTATGAGGAGACTTTAAGGCCCAAGTTAATAGAATATCTCCCGCTCCAACTTGAATCTACTTATCTAACCCCCTAGACACGCGCTCTAGGAATCCAGAGCCAAGACAAATTCTGACATTATGGTTAGCGTTTCTAAAGGTTCAAATGATTCGGAATGATTCCGAATCATTGATAAATTCCGAATGATTCGGAATCATTCGCAAAAGAACCTTTCGGTGGTCCATGCGCTTCCCCGCGACCCCATTTCTCTCGGCAATACCACCTTCCCATCTCCCCCACCCCGCTTTTACAGCTTATTTTGTATAGGAAACAGGGTAATTTTCATCCAATTCAGATACCTAGGCTGTACGATACCGAGCTCCGGAGTCATTTCGAAGACGCCGAAAGGCCCAATATATCTCGCTGCCGCCACTGCGCTTCCGAAATGCTTAGCACTACAGGGTCACTAAAACGCCACCTAAATTATAACTGCAGGCCTTACGCTCGCTGACAACGCAATGCTAAAAAAATGTCAGAAATCTTACTAGATTACTTTTACCTAACGGCAGGGCAAAAAGAACGTATTAATCGGCAATTCGCAAAGGCAGCTTTTATTACAGATAATTCGTTTACTTGTTATTAACATCGGAAACACCTAAAGGGCTTCTAACAATTAAATTCGTATTATATTTCCCCCCAAAAAAATGCCATTAACGGAAAATAACTAAACGATATATATAATAAATATTACTTTAAGGTAAAAAAGCTAATCGCAGCAACCGAAAAAATCGTAATAATTTTTGATACTTTTAATAACGTTAACAAAAACCGCATTTTTAACGTTTTTATTTAACTGCCGAATCGAATTTACTTTTATTGGAAAACTGTCGATATTGGCAATAAACGCCTTATTACTTCGAACCATTTAATAATCCTTCTGCCAATTCTTAAAAACTTTACAAATAAGGATTTAAGCAAAATCCTTAACTTCTGTACCGATATATATTTAATAATACGAACAATATATAAGCTTTTCGAAACAAAGCCCCGTTTATTACATTACTAAACCTTTTTTGCGATTTACATAACTTTTAACTCTTAATAAAGGATATCGTCGAATCGGTTAATTCAAATTTATCTTACCTTACCCTAATAACGTAAGCTAATAATAAATTAATAAAACCTTTTCGCTTTTACGATAAAAAAAGCAATAACCGTAATTACGAACCTTCGAACCATAAAGCTTTAACTTGCCCGTTTCCGTTATATATAAAACTATACATATAACGGAAAGCAAAAAATCTTTATACTTTTTATTATTATACGATAAAATACACAATATCGCTACCTTAAATCAGTAAAAAAAAAAAACCAAAAAAGCGTTATTTAATTTTACGGTCCGTCCTAATATAATGGAAAATTATCGGATATTTCGCGCTTTTACCGCTTCCACCGATTCGCTTAAAAAATGCTACTACAAATAGTTAAAATTGTTAATAATTTGGGCTTTTAAGGACAACTAAACCTCCTTCTTAATATCTTAAAGCCCATTTACGAAGCAATTCGCTCCTCCAAAGCTAACGCTTTACATATCGGCTACGTTATTCGCCGTTAAAATCAAATTCAAAGCCTTTAAATATTAATATTACAAATTCTAAAACGTTATAACGAAATTAATTAAAATCACTTATATTCCCTTAAAAATAGGCAACAACAACAAGTTACCGATATTAACTAAATAACTTAAGCCTTAAACCCTAAAACACGAAATACGCCACTTTCTAAAGCGATTTATAAAAATATCACGAAATAGCTAAATACCCATACACCTTCACAACATAGCCGAAAAATCGTCTTTGATTTCGACCGCTTTAAAAACCGTCAGGGCCCTTTCGCACCACATATACAGCTATATAAAAGCCTTAAAAAGCTACTTAAAGTCTGGAACCGCGTCGCTGCAACGGGAAATCACTTTAGGAAGCTGGCGTTAAATTTGTTTACCATAATCGCCAACTCCGTACCTAGTAAAAGGTCCTTTTCAACCACGAAATTCATCCATAGTAATAACCGCAACCGCTTAAGCCCTAAAAAAACTAACAAATATATATTTATTTACATGAATTACCGGGTTCTTAAACGGAAAGTTATAACTACGTAAAAAACGCTAGGCTCTAAAAAGGAAAAGGAATTGGAAGATATAATATTTAATCAATTGCCGGAACCAATTAAATGGAAAGGGTAACAACAAACTAGGAATCTCTTAAAAATTGCGTTTCCACACCTAAATATGTAGGTTTTCGGAGGCAGGTTGGTCCGAAAAGTCCGGAACGTTTAAAAACGGTTCGAATTGATTCAACGAATCATTCGAATGATACAAAAATGAATGATTCGTACAGAAACGCTAATTATGGTAAGCTTGCCGCTTGTTTCTACGCTGGCTGTTGAACCTAAGCGCCATGCTTAGTACGGCCGTGGACGATGGTACTTACAGTACGTAGGGGTATTTAATGTTAGTTTCTCCACCCGACCCAACATTTGCCTTATAAAGCTAGTATGTAGAAGCCCATGGAATTTGTATGGGAAAATACATTATAATTTATCATTCTTCAACAACGCGATGGCAGCTTGGGTAAGCCCGTTATTTAGAGATCTATTATGAGCTGCAATCATTATCGGAGGGAGAGTTATATGAAGCTATATTAGCGGCTTGGAACGCTATCCCTGGAGACTTTTTGTATGAGTTATCGTTGTCACAATGGGATCGGATAAAACGCTGTTACGACAGTGGTGGGAAGCAGCAGAATAATTGGTGATGTGGCTTTGCATACAAATTATATAGAAAGTGACATTCTAACTTATTCCAGTATTTCGTGGGTCTGGTGGAGAAACAATATTAAATACCTGCGTACTGTAGTATGGAGGGTAAATAAATTGACCCAGTCAGGTCGCTACGCTAAAACCCCTTTAGTAGGCCCCACTCAGCTAGCTACATTTTTACTAGCGAATTCCCATACAAAGTAAGTATCCTGCAGAGCCATCCCTACCATTTTGTATGATAACCGTTAGCAGCAATGATATCTGCACACCTTTGAGGCATAGAAGCTAGCAGCTTGCGAAGCCATTTTTCTGGGACCGCATCCCATGCCTCCCGTACCCAAAGTTTGAGCTCGTCGTACGACGAATGATCGTCCCAACCGTGTACATCCTCGATATAATCCTTTATCCAGTTCCATACAGCTTCGATGGGATTCAAATCCGGTAAGTTTGGGGGCCAGGTTATTACACGAACGTTTCGGGACTCCAGGTCGGCTTGAGTAGCTTCGGCAGCGTAGGCGGCAACGTTATCTTACATAAGGGTTAACTTTTCGCCATCATCTTAACGGCAGAGTCGTATCCAACCGTCAATAACGGGAATAATACGTTCTTAATAAGACGCTGCCGTAATGAATCCCTAGTCCTTTTCCCAGAAAATACCAGGGCCTTTGCCGGTGGCACCGGAAAAAGCGCCCCAAAACATCCAGCCTTGTTTCCGGCGAGGTTGATCGTCTATACAATCGGGCACGTATTCTTCGCCAGTACGCCGTATGACGTATTGCTTGCGATAATGGCCACCAGTAACCCAGGTCTCATCCGTCCAAAGGATTTGTTCCCATTATGCCATTGTCCAATCCTTATGTAGCTCTGCCCATTCGAAACGGAGGTCTCGGACGTCTTCGCTAATAAGGGGCTTGCGGCGAGTAATACGGCGTTTAAAGCCGAGGCGGCGAAAAGCAGAACGTATGGCATATATACCAAAAGCAGCGCTGAAAAGCCCTATAGAAAGCTCGAGGTAGGTTATAAAGCGGTTCCTTTTCGACGCCGTAACGAAAAGTTTAAGTTCTCGATATTGTAACTCGCTAAAAACGGGACGACGGCCTAGACGGGGGATAGGTCCGCTAATTTCGCTATAACGGCCCTTCGTATTTGGCCCTCCGAATAATCCGTCATTTTGTTAATTTCTTTAATATTGTAACGGCCATCGTGATATAAAGTACGGCAACGCTGCCGTTCAAAGGTAGTTAGCTGAAAAGTATATACGTTTTTAGGTCGGGCCATCGCTGAACGTACCTAGTAGCTAACCGCTAGCAATTATCGCGAAAACGGGCTATATAGCTTCATTTCCAATGGCGAATATCGCCTATTTCGGCGTGGCGACGAAGGATCTCGAACGCGGTACTTGTGGCAAAGGCCAAAGGATTAGTCTGGACAGCTTACACCCAGATTAATATGGTATGGTGTCTAGCGCGCCCCACGGGTACTTGACAGGGTAGTTTTATCTCGGCCTCTTACCACGTAGTGTGATTCGGCTGAACTGCAGATCTAATGCTCATATTAATCATGGCCACCCCGGGCAAAATGTTGCCGAGAAGAATTCCTTTATTGACCAGGTGGTCTGTAATGGCATTCGGCTTAGGATATATACATCATATGCGTACACAGATGGGTCCATCATAAGAAGTGTTGCGGTAAGTATATTCCGTATACCTGTACGACTAGCCCATCCCTAGCGCGCAACAGGTTTCCCATCCAGGCAGGTATAAAGCTGCACGTCATCCTCGCCTTTGGTTCATATACGTCTCGATAACAAAAACACCGGTTATCCCGTCAGGAGCTTGTCCATCCAGCTACTACCCTAGCCTGAAGTTCTAGAACCCCGCCCATCAACAAATCAGTTAATATGCGTCCATTAGCTCTAAGCCCAAGGACCGGTGTTGTACACATGAAGACTATACCTAGGTGGTAGACATGCACGATTGGGGAACTAGGCGAGCCTGCCGATGATACGGCTTCTGTAGGAGCGGCAAAAATGAGTAAAAGTGGAAAAATAGCCGATCAATATCCAGCTGAAAAGGTAGGTATCGACTGGAAGCCGAGCTCAGCGTGGCCACTATGGGCGGCCGTTATGAAACCCCAATCAGTCCAAACACACAGAAGAGAAGCTCGAATAATACCAAGATACGGGCCCCCTCAGCTTCCAGTGTCGTTGATGCATTTAAAGCTTCATACAGGTGTACCCCACGGCGGACGTCACCATCTGCAGGCGCCACGATGCCACCGGCCCCTATTCGGGCAGAAGTTCCTCCAATAGGGACATATGAATATGTATAGGGACCGAAATAACGTTGCAGCACCATCACCTGTGATAAGAGAGAGGCGCAGCACCGCCGGCGGGATGGCCGACATCTCCTGTGCCGACCATCATAAGGGCTAAGATTGAGGAAGGCCCAAAATCACTTTCGCATGCAAGTAATTTCATGCGGGTCTTATCAAGCGTACTGACGTGTGTGTTACTACGGAGAAAAAGTGTATGCCGGTCCGAAGGACTAGCGTCACCTGTACCGTCACACATGTCTTGCTACTGTACTTACGCCGCCACTGACTTACCGTCAAAAGCCGCTGACTTACGGTTAAAAAGGAAGATCTATCATGATTTACGGTAAGAGGTTGTGTAAGGAGTAGTTCCGGGCTTTTTCAGAATGGCTTGCCGAAAATATGATTTCACGAGGAATGGTACAACGCGCCCGGTACGTACCTCAAGTGAACCCAAAGGTCGATTTTCTTTCGACGAATCAAACTGACGACTTAAAATAAGAGGGGTATCCTGGGCCTATCCACGTGGAGGCCAACTAACGGCAGTACTAGCAGTGTTTTGAACAGTGGGTCAAAACGGCCCGGTCGGCAGCGATATCCTCCAATAAAAGACTTAGGTTCGTGACCTTGAGTTCCCTTTTAAGGAAAGGCGTCGCTTGAAACAGTTATGACTGCAGTTTGTGGGCCTTTGAAAAAAAATAAACGTTAATTAGGTGCATCGCCAATAAGTGGATTTGAACAATTTAGCAAAGCATTCGGTACTTCGAGAATACCTGGAGTATAAGCCCTATAATACGTCACCGGGAAATCCTAAGTATGCTCAGAATAAGCTGGTTCAACCGTTGTCTGAAAAGCCCAAACTGCGCCTAAGCGCTGATCACGGTGAAAAAAGGAGAGATCCGTCCGCCATAAAACGACAAAACCAGAAGAGTCTGGAAGGTCGGCAGTTGTATTCTATACACATACTGCCAATGTATGTGGAAGAAAGTTCTCTCGTAAGACGGCATTTATCTCACAACGCCGAGAAGTTGACTCAGCCCCTAAAGTAGTAATAACCTTGCTGCTCTCACATGCTCATGTCGATCCCACATTGAAAATTACTACATCAGAGCTTACACGATAACGCTAAAATTGAGGCCAAGGCAGGCACAAGGTGGCAAGGGAAATCTATTAATAAGCGGGACAGCGGCCGCATACATACGTCTTCGAGCAAATGGCCGATCCTAGCCTTTCCTCACCAATGCTATAGTTCGGCTTCAGCTTAAGGCCGGCGGGATTAACTGGCAAGGTTATCTACGGAGCATTGTAGACTTTAGCGATTTAAGGTAGCCGCTTCGTGCCTTCATACATGCCGCTTCTTTATGCAGGTCCGTCATGACATTCTGTTGAAATAGAAGTCGCCCGTATCCGTCTGCTCTAGGGTTCTGTGCGATGCGGCTCGCCAGTAGAGGTCGATCGCCGCGTTGCGGGAAGCCGTATCCGATGACACTGCCAACGTAGGACAGCCTGTTGCTGACCATTTAACCGGCCAGTTAATCAAGCCTCTATATGATAACATAGACCCCGCCTTGTGTGACCCCTGGAGGCTCCTATCAATGAGTTGACGTAGTGCCCAACAAAGGTGGTATTGATAACGATCCCACACCATTCGACAAAACCAAAAGTCGCTGCAGATCTACGCATTTGACACATGCATGATGCAGGGTCGGACGGGTTAATCGCCGTAGGGCTCTCAGCCGCAATCTACGTGTGAATGGCCCTTCGGCCGCCGGCGCCGGGGATTGAGATACCGTTGTGGAGACTTGGTGCTTGTTGAGGTTCAGATGGTGACGCGAGGCCGGACTTTAGCGGGTACTCGTCAGCCGCCGCCCCGTAGGAGTATTCCGGATCTCAAAGGACCAACTGGAAACGCACGAATTAGGTCTTCTCTCCGGATTCTCTGAGCGCTGAGTTCCAGCGCATCCTCGAAGCGGATACGGAATACTCTTTGATACCTATAATGTATAAGAGGCCTTCCGTCCGCCTGCTTTGTTCCCCATACCTCGGGTTCACTGACAACACTATACTGGCAACTTACTCTACGATGGCTCAATCCAAGATTCCCGTCGCGGTGACGGAGGGTGACGTTGAAAATAAGCCCGAAACCGAGCAAGCATCGACAACGAAGAGGCAGAGCTTGTTCAGCCGCATCAAATGGGAGAGTCTCATCATTCTAACGGTGTCCCCCATACTGGGAGTCTACGGGGCAATTCATACTCCACTTCAGACTAAAACCCTTCTCTTTTCTGTTTGGATGTATTTCTTTTCAATGCTAGGTACGTACTTACACCCCATCCAGTCGATGATGAGCTCTGTCTAACCTGTTGATAGGTATCACTGCAGGTACGTCCCTAACTAATCAGTGCTAGCCGATCGTGATGGAAACTAATCGAGCGCAAGGGGCCCATCGACTATACTCCCACCGTTCATACACCGCGTCCACCCCCCTCCAGTTGTTCTTGCTCATAGGAGGCGCGTCTGCGTCGCAAGGGTCTGCCTTTTGGTGGGCAAGGGAGCATCGTGCACACCACCGCTACACAGACACCGACCTTGACCCTCACAGTGCAAGTGATGGCTTTTTCTGGACTCATATGGGCTGGATAATCTTCAGGAAAGAGACGCCGCCCGGGACTACTGACATCCGCGACCTGAAAAACAACAAGCTCGTGATGTTTCAGCACCGACATTATTTCAAGATCTTCCCCTGGCTTGCCTTCGTTTTCCCTGTTGTGATCCCTGGTTACTTCTGGGGTGATTGGGCCGGTGGTCTATATTACGCAACCCTCCTACGCCTAACCGTCGTCCATCATGTGCGTATCTGCTTGTTTAACTGCACCCTTTGGATGCTGACAATGCGGTAGTCTATCTTCTGCATCAACTCACTGGCTCATTGGCTCGGCGAGGCCCCTTTTGATGACAAGCACACCCCCCGCAACCACCTGTTTACCGCCGTTGTCACCATGGGCGAAGGGTACCACAATTTTCATCATCAGTTTCCTGTTGATTACCGAAACGCAATTAAATGGTACCAATACGATCCTACCAAGTGGTTCATCCGCGCATCGGAGTTACTGGGTCTGTCTACCAACTTGCAGACGTTCCCCGATAATGAAATCAAGAAAGGGACTCTCACCATGAGCCTAAAGAAACTCAGAGCTGAGCAGGACAGCATAAAATGGCCGCTCGGTTCCGCAGACTTACCCGTAGTAGATTGGGATACATGTGAGTTTTGCTCCCTCTATTGCTAGACGCTATAGAGACTTACCCGGTGACCAGTTCAGAAGGAGTCGGCAACCACCCCGCTGATATTGATAAATGGTTACATCCATGACATCTCCGGCTTCGAGGAGAAACACCCGGGAGGACGCGCTATCCTCATGCGCCACGTCGGGAAGGATGCGAGCAGCGCTTTCAGCGGCGGCGTATACGCCCACTCAAATGCAGCGCACAATGTGAGTATTACCCATGACTCAGCCGCCGGACTTGCACAGACCTAACACCCTATAATGCAGTTGCTGGCCATGATGCGCGTTGGCATACTCGATGGCGGCGTGGAGCATGTCAAATATGTCACACCAGCCGAGAGGCTCCGAATAGTTGAGCAACGCAAGAAGGATGATGTGGAGCCCTTGTCACCCGTCACGGCCAAATGAGGCGCTCCGATACAACGATCGACGTCCGGAAAGGAGGTTCCAGCATGGAATTGACACAGCAAGCCTACTTGGGGCTTCGGAATGATGGGCAGCGACTGGCATAGCACGACGCATCATCCATGAGTTCTGATATTAGATGCGCACTCAAGGACGAGATATTTTGCGAGCAGTGTTTTGCCTCAGCAGTACTTCGTCAAGCATGCCATTTCATGCGAGACCAGAGCCACTACTTCAGTGTTTACATTAGCGGTGCTCTCTGATGATTATGCGGCGGGGCGCATCTCAGAGTGTTGAGTATACATACGCGGTCTCAGCTTAGAAACAAACATATAAGGATATAGAACGCAAAAGTATTCAACCTTCCTGTCAACAACTAGGTAGTTTTCATCGTGCAGCTATGTGTGGTATGACTCAGGGAGCTCTCGGGAGCAAAGGGGAAGCAACAGCCCTCCCCCCTTTAACGCGCCGAAAACCTAGATCTGGAAGACCGCCACACCTCGAATTATTCCAGCGTTTCCCCCACCCTGACTGCTCACTGTTCCGTTAAAAAGGGACGTGATAGCAAGAGGCAAAGTGACCTTTACAGCATCGGGTCAAGCTTGTCAAGGCGGTTAAATTGACAGCTTATGATATTTTCTTACCAGTAGCGGTAACTGTACATCTCTCGCGTACATCTAGCTAGCCGCCATCTGATCTGCGCTGTCGACAATCGGCGAGGCTTGAAGCTGCCTACCAGCGAGCACCAGGCCTCGTGGATATGCCGGTCTTAAGGCCTTGATCGACAACGCTTTTAAGGCTCGAATAAGGGGCCTAATGGCCTAATGACACCGGTGTCGACACCGTCACGCCCGCTTTGAACGATAGTCGGTCTGATGAATCCTTAGCCGTTGCCCCATGGGAAATACGGGTCGACATGCGATGTAACTGTTCGGTGTATCGCCGCCAAGGCTCGGCTATTTGCCCGAAAAAGCAAATAGTGGATCGATGGAGTACATAGCACGGATTGATGGCGCTTCCTAAGCGACTGTCCATTAAAGTCGCTTAGACTAGGAAGCGCCATCAAGTGACTTCGAGCTTATTGACCAACTATCGACGGCCCGTCTAAAGTAGCATGGCAATAGGCCCCTAGGCCATTAAGGAGTTATCGATCAAGCTCTAAGTACTTCCAAATGAAGAGCCACGGTCTCAAAACAGTTTTTTTAAAATATCCCAATAGCCTGGTAAATCTACCAAGTTATGTCTGTTTAATGTGCTTTAAACATACTGCATTTTAAAGCACGGAAGTGGGTTTACAACAATCCAGAACTTTAGTAAGTTAAGGCGAAGCATGCTAGCCGCCGTCAATCTTCAGCACTACTTTAGCCTCGGCATCTACCGTAGGACATCAGAACAACGCTGCTTCTTCAACTCAGACTTGCTTCAACTCATTACAAATCTCGCCGATGCCTGAAATGTCACGAAAGCCAACAACACGCGGCGGAAATTTTTTGGATAATATCACACAGATCACCACCTTCTTATTTCAAATGGCTCCGCGGCAGCTTACAAAGGAACTGGAGAGGTGGGCCACCGTAGCTTGCATCACCCCCTTAGTCGTGTTTTATGTCGGTGTGAAGATGGCGATGAAAGCTGTTCACAATGCCCGCTTCGCCATTCGCACCGCCAAGAATCGCCGACGAGTGATGACTCGTCGACTACCTAAGTCAAATCCGCTGGCCACTGGATATATGTCTATACCAATCGCACTCCCCACGGGTACGCCAACGTCCTTCCTACACCTACCACCCGAGATCCGTCTCTGCATATATCGCATTGCAGTCGGAGCCCCTAGGATTGTGCAAATTGGGGGTGATTATCCATTCTGGGGTCCTCGACCTGACAGCTGGGGTCCAGCACAGTATATCCGCCACGATGATGACCCACCTAGCGAAGCGCTCCGTGAAACCATAGGACTAGGCGGATCAGGATTTCGCCAGGTTGTGGCTCCACCGAGTCGTGGGTGCGTGAGGTACGGTGCCGTATCTACACTAATCTGTGGAGAAGAGCACCACCTTCGCCCGGGCTGGGTAGAGCCGGAATCGGTAGTATTCTACACTGATTTGATGCGGACATGCCGCACACTATATGATGAGGTTCTCGATATATTGTATGCCGGCAATACCATCTCCCTCTTCGGGGCGGAGATGGTGCGTTATTTCAGTCGCAATGCAAGCCCGGAGGGACTTCGTAGGGTCCGCTTCGTGCATGCGGCTTTCACCATACTCTCTAGCAGCTGGGACTCATCAGTCCAGAGGATCAGCACCGAGAGAGCCGTGCGTACACTGCGAGAATCGCTTCCTGCCCTGCGTCAGCTTGATGTCGAAGTTGTCCTGACATGGGGTCAGCCGAATGACCCGCAACGCTTCTGGGCCTGGCTGACAGAAGACGTACTCGGGCAACTTCACGGTCTACAGAGATTCACTTTGAAGATTTCTGTGTGCCTAGCCCCAGGGCCTCCATTTCGCGAGGCACGTGACCGATGGATGCCAAGCTGTCAGCCACTTAGCTCATGGGATGATGCTGTGTACCATGACTTAAAGACTAGGATAACGTCGGGTGGTGCAGGGGCGCAGCTGTCACTTCCTGTGGAGACCCAATCATGATGGGCCATGACCAAGGGAGGGAAAGAATCAAAGCTCAGTGGCGGCACCTTAATCAACGGGACGACTTATATACCATCTGGAAAGGCCCCCAGGGTAGAACGGACTATACGACATGCCCCACAGTAGTGGCCGCAATATGAGGGCGTCTAGGCTGAATTCATGGCTAATACCTCTATTATTCGCAGCATTCTGTGAAACCCGTTTCAATAACAGAGCGAGAACCTACCATATACAGTTAAAAAAACAACGAAGGTCTTGCTTGGTCTGGACATATACTCGAGGCCCCAGCTCCTTCCGATCCCAATCCTGAGCGCTAAGGATAGAAGCACTCAGTCGTGCAGAGCAGAGAGACAGTTTGCCTGGCGGAACAACCAACCGGGGTCTCGCGACCTGGCACTATAGCCGGGTTGAGAAACGAAGCCTGCGAGACAGCGACGTATTTCCCAGGAATGATCGAGAAGCCAAGAGCTAGCCCTGAGGGGGCACAGCATGGCGGGACAGCTCTAGATATTTACCTGTATTTTAACGATGTTGGGAGATGTTTTGCTCGTTTTGCAGTGGCAACTTTAATTACAAGCTCCCTAGTCCATTCGTGTTCCAGATGATGCCGCATACACTTGCTTTGTTGATATTTGTGACCATACCATGCTAGACTACCCCCCCCAACGAACCCTTTATAACATAAATGGCAGGGCCAACTGCGTCGAGGCTAAAGGACGTTGGTGATCTCCTTGAGAGCACCGGGTCCGGGGGTGTCTGCCCTTAAAGGGGCTGTGGGATGTTTCACTCACTTCCCGTGGAAGCCAGCTGCCGGATCAGCAGCGGAATTCGGGAGATAGATGTTAGTTTGTATAGCTCCTCCTGGGCTGGAGCATGTGGTCCATATGACACTCGAGAATAATACTACGTTTATATTGCTGTTGGATAGCACAGGATGATTTGTGCGGTTTGTTTGTTTCCTGGCTCTCGTTACACCCTCTAAACGCCGCTGCCGATGATCGCTGGTAGCTTATAACCCCATGCTAAAAAGCCCATTCCCTACGTGGAGTATACCCAGGTATCGGCGTATTCTGGTAATTAAGTGTTTTTCCTATTTCCGTTCTATCCTCCTCCGTCATATTTTACTCACGGTGTTTTCTTTCCCATGCATTGCCTTGTCCCCCTTCCACTATAGTTAACGGAAGAAATCCTGTCACAATCGGCCATGTTAGGAAAAATAAGCGATACGCTATTTGTAGCAACGGTCTTGGTAGTTAGACCGACACGGTATACGGTGTAAACAGGTAACACCGTGACGTCTGCCAGACCTAGCTAAAGGCGGTCAAACAACTAACGCCTTAACTCAGTTTCATCAGCGACCTAGTCTAGGGGAAGCTGATCATGCATCTCCAGTATCGCTTTCTCTTGGTTGTAGCTGTTTTTATGTGTATTTAAGGAGGCTTCGCTACCCTCCATTTCTATCGAGGATCTATTGGAGGTCAACCCGATAATTCATCCTTCTTCAGTCATATATGCTTCAGTGTGTGATGCCAGGGTCTCATAAAGTAGGAGGAAGAAAAGATGAGCCCCTGTATCCTAAGGTAGAAAGCGAAGCAAACAAAACACCGACGGAGCGGCCGTTTGCAAGTTTCTCGAGCAACCGAAATCACATGGCCTTAACACATCTATGTCATGCATAGAAGCGCCCAAGGAAGGACTGAACTTCCCATTATCTTTATTTCGTCGACCCAGCTCTAGTTGCAACCAACACATTTATTCCCCTCCACGCAGCCCATTCGGTTTCCCATCTGATCTTCACTACGACGCAAGTTGCGGACAAGTAAACATGGTAACAGCAACTCGGCACGCACAGCATCCCATACATCCGAATGGAAGGCGCCTCCCGACTAGGTAGATCGAAAATGATGGTGCGGTACTCAAAGCAGCCAGGCTGGCATGTGAAGGGCTTGCCAATAGCGCACGAGACTAGCAGGATTTCGGAAAGACCACAAACCAGAAATTAAGGGGGGGCGAAAACGAAGAGCCACGTGCCCGGGCTGTGCCCAACTAGCCTTCCTCAGGTGCCACTGGGAGTGCAGTGCCTCCGCCAAACAACGAGGCGGGTAACCTGGTGTCTACAGAGGTCGGCGACACAGGGATGAAGGAGGAGCAAGGTGGATCGGAGGAGAGCACCAAGCCGAACCCAGCACGACATCTCTTTGGTTCAGTTCCTGAGGTCATGCTTCCTCTGAAGTCCATGTACGACGGGACTGCGGCCTGGCCAACACACGAGAACTTGCTTCCAGGAGCAGAGCAGCCTTCATGGGCCAACGTTAGTTTCCAGCCGACGAGTCACTAGTCGTGGCTGATATTGAAGAATCTACCTATTTATCTCGACACAGAGGATTCTTCAATCATGGAATTGTCCAGTGACATCATTAGTATCAAGACACAAGCTTTATTAATACCGCTTTAAACGACGTTTTAAATATAATCTACTCGGCAACGTAAACGATACACTAAGTCCGAAATGTGCCCAGGAAGTATCCATCCCGAGTATGTTGAGAAGAGGTCCAGGTGCCGGAGGGGCGTGAAAGCGGTATACAGGCTGACCAACCCAAGTGTAACGGCTGCACACCGCACCGCTACGCCAAGGGGCAAAAGACTGGCGATTGATCCCAGTTGTAGCAATGAATTGGGTGCTTACAGCTGTATATGTACTCCGACACACAAGTACATAGTTGGAAGACGCCCGTTACGGGGGACCAGGCCGTAACATCCAGGATCCAACTTTCATGCGGGCTCTGAAGTGGCGCTAGCGCTAGCTCTGAACTGCACACAGGATGCCTATGCATATTCTGGATGTCCATGCACATACTCTGCTTGATTTAGTATCTGAGCAGCTAGCATTTCCGAGGACTCGCGCGGCTGGTGGAACGGAAGGTAGGCGGGTGCTACAATGTAACAATGACGGCTGACTACACAATCTACGGCCTCCGGCTGGGTTGGGGCTTCGGATATGTCCAACTACTCAGCTGGCGTTGAATTTCTCATTAGGGTACAACGAACTATCTCAGATATAGGCCTATCATCGAGGCCACAATCGGTGTACAATCAGCCCTGCTTGAACAATGCCGCAAAGAGTCATTAGGAAACAAATCACCATAACCCCTATATGATACGCGCTTGTAGTTTCCCAACTCTCGTAGTAATAATATGCCGAGTAACCCCTGTAAGTGCTAACCAAATAGCACGCGAGCGATATCAAGTCGCTTCGTAATGAGGGTTCACGACGCCTTGGTGCGCTGGCGGTCGAAGATTGAGCAGGGTGGTCTCCTCCTGTGTATCGTGAGTTAGCACCAAAATTGCTGTTTAGAGGCTTAGCTGAAGGTTTCTCACCAGTTACGCCGTGCTCTTCCAGCTTTGTTGGCTGAGATGGCCCCATGAGAGTGGGAGAAACCAACACAAGGGACGATTAGTCTGGTTGGTAACTCCTCTTCGTTTTCAATCAGCGGCTTTCAGAAAATGAGTTCGGGGAGGATGTGGCCAGCTCGTTGGGCGGGTCCCTACTTATAAAGGCGAAACCGTGGTTATGTGCCTCAATGTAACCAACAACAAACAGGGAGTAGACTAGAGCGTCGGCACATGGATAGAACCCCTACGTAGTAAAATGGTGCTAGAGTGGGGCCAATAATTGAATATGGCTGTAATAAACCTGATCATCTACGTAAACCTAACTGCTTTATTCCAGGGAAGGGGTATAATAATGATCTTTTAAGATAGTAGCTTGGGAATGATCTATACATGTTAATGATTTATTGGATTGTATGTGAAGCCCTGGGACGAGTCGTGTGAGTCTAGTGGCTTGAAGCTGAGCGACTGAGCGGAACTTACTAGCGAAATTGCACAAGCAGATCTGAGTGCACCGGGAACTCGAAAAGGCTTTCATATGCTTTTTTGATGGCGTCAAGATCGAAGCTCGACCAGATTATCTTCTTGGTGAAGACTGAAGACGGTTGATTAGCTTAATCTATACCCCAACCTCTATGTACACATTCATCTGCCTCCGTCTTGAACATTTCATCGCATAAGCAAACATCGCTATTTGGAGCATAGGTTTCCTGCTCAAATACAAGCTTGTGGTCCATGGGTTTAAAAAAAGTGTGATGTTAAACATACCTTAGTTTTTTAATACAGCTGTTAACGGCCCGTCAACTCCCGAACGGCCCGATATATATGATTAAAGATTCAACGTTTCAAAGAAAAATTAAGCTGTAGCAACCCATTCTACTCTTTAGGATTGTAACACAACTAACGCCCTTTAAATAACATACACACATCGATCAATTGAATCCGTGCACCCATCTGTTTCTCACCAAAACATACACTTTTCGCTTTGAATGTATTAGAAAAAGAAAATTGAAAGAATTAAAAAAAAAAATCTTCCTGATATATAATATTACCTAATGATTACATACTTGAAATAATATATTAAGTTTTGTAATCAACAATAAAATTATCATCCATTAAATTGGGACGGGAAGACTCAGTTCCGATCAGAGCATCATTAAAGAACGGGTCACGATAGAATAACCGAATACAGTGGTAATGAAGGCAAACGAAAACATTATATTTAGGTCCGTATTAAACTAGACTCTAAAATAAACATAAATGCTAAAGATGAATAGACGATGATCGATGATAAATATGTTTCGGGGTTGCGCCCGGCGGAAAGAGCTTTTAGAAATACATATATAAAGCTGATTAACTGATCAGCCTAGCTATGCCCCCTAGTTCGGCACTTTGCACCATTTCAACCCTCTTTTTTCGAAATAAGATTATCCTTAATCCATCTTAAGAAATAAATAAAAATATAACGCAACAAAACTCTTAACGCCATAGACCATACATAAAACCCATTAATTAATCTAATTAACGCTTACGCGGCTTATCCTTTATTATTCTTAACTCAGAACTTCGTTTTCGACGTTTGGCCAGATTCTTTTTTTGCTTGGCTTTTTCCTGTTCCTTTTAAGCTTTATTCTTTGGTTTCTCTGTACTGATTAAAGATTTGTACCTAGCCTAATTTGGCTATCCTTATAAAAAGTATAATTTTGGTTTTTGCCCTGCATTTTCGAATATATTTCTTACTTATTTATACGGCGTAACATATTAACCTTATACTATAACCATTACTTGCTGATCACTAACCTTTAGTCGGAGCTTGTACCTTATATCGAATAGTAATTTCGTAAGTATTAAATCAGGTCGTATAGCTTTAAATGCCGATAGGCCAGTTTGAATTAATAGGGACGAAGGTATTAATATCGGAAATGGTCGTATAAATAATTAACGAAACTAATTAGGACGTTGTTTTGGTTAACGTCGTTTATTATAAAATAATCGGGCAAATTAATTAAAATTTAGCTTATCGTTATCTTCTTGAGCTAATAAAAACGGAAAGTTTCCAGATTATTTTTCCACCTTTTTTTTAACGTTTTTATCTTTTGGTTTTAAGCTTAAAAATACTTTAATTATATCGGTAATGCTGTTCTTTATTCGATACTTGCCAAATTTTATTTTTTCGGTTATAATTTTATTTTCCTATTTTGCAGAATTACGGATAATAATATAAAAAATATAAGCAATCCATAATCTGCAAGTATAATATTTAGTTTAAATAAGCATTTTGACGATTACTATACGGGCAGGCGGATTATTAAGTCCTAATTTTCTTTACGTTTTTCGGTACAGCTAAAGTAATAATTAGGTACGATTTTCGGTAGCATAAATATCGAATATCAGTACCAAACGTTTTGATCGATCGTATAATATATTAATCTAGTACCTTATTAAACTGTTATTAATCGGAACTTTGGTTTGGGCGATAAATTATATATATTTCGGGTTATTAACATTAATCGCCTTCTGGGTTTGACTAAAAATTGGTCTAGATTTGCCATATAAAATTATTCGTCCAGCTTTTGGAATAACGGCGATAATTTTTAAAGGTACGTTTTAAACGATTATTTGAATAAAAGCAGTAACATTTTTAAAAAGTAAATAGGTTTTATTTTGAACGATTATAAGGGTTTGCTATAAATATTTAACTATTTCGTTATATTACGGTTTTGTTAACCAGTATAATAACGGATTAATATTTTTTTATAGACGGTAACTATTAATATTCTTTGGATATATAAGAATATACCGATTAAAACGAATTTAAAGCGTAACTTTTCTTAAGGGATAAGGGGTAAAATTATTATTATGCATTTTTTTAAAGAATTATATTATATAATTTTTTTCTTATACGGGTATATTAGCCGATTATGCAAGTTTTCCAAAATCCAAGCTGTTTAACTTTTTGGAGCTTTCGCCCTTATTTTACATAATACGCTTTTTAAACTACGACATAATTACTAGGAATATAATAATTAATATACTTAAGTATAATATTAAGTAACTTAGGGACAATAATAATAGCTGGGGATAATATGTAATATATATATATAAATATATTGGTATAAATGTAGGTGCTTTGTAAGTATTAAGGTGCAATTTTAATATAGGTACAGGAATTCGCCAGAATCTGCCAGTAATTTATGCGTTCAATTGATTAAATGCATCTAAAACCTATGTACCGAATTTTTGCAGATAAAACGTATACGCCGAGAAAATCCCAAAAAATTTCATCCAAAGTTATATAGGAAGGTGCCGTCGTTATCGCTTTCTTTAATTAGGCGTATGCATTCGTTTTTATACCTATACTTTTTTTGCAACTTTTCTACAACATTACTTCAACTTTTCCTTCCAAACCTAATATATATCCAAATATATATATAATCATCCTCGTTGCATCGATTAATGCTATTATAAATTTTCGTCAACCATCAAATCTACGCAATCCTTAAAGTTCTCGCGGAAATGCAAGCCTAAGTAATCTTATTTATGTTATAAAAAAATCGTCCATTAAAAAAAAATTCCGGTTCAAATAATAAGCCTTTAAATCCTGGTACTAAGAAGCCTGTTAATCCTAGGATTAAAGCTAATATTAATAAGCTAAACCAAATCTTTGATTATTATCGTAAAATCTTGGCGGTATTAAATTCGTCCATATTCTCCAAGCTATTAACCCGTCGTGTCGATAAGCTTTTAAATAATATTCGAGATTCAAAACTTTTATACAATCCTAATAACGTTCGCAAATTATAAAACCTAATATATCGTTAAATACCCATTTTTAACTTTACTCCTATCTTCCAGTACAGGTTCCGCAATATAGGCCCTAATTAAGATAGTCTGCCACTAAAAACACCGGTCATAGATAATTTACTGCTCCCAAAACCTTAGCCGGCTCGATATGTATTTCTATTAACAAAAGTAGCTAAAATACCTCCAAAGCCCAATCCAATTCTTCGTATCGTTGAACAGACAATCGGTGGTCGGCGACCAGTAACGCTTATACCTGTTCCAATTAACCTACCAATATCCAATAGCAGTTCTGTCGCCAGATTTTCGTCAACGGCTTCGACAATCCCAGCACGTCCAGCAAATTCTCGTATCACTAATCGGATTCTTGGGCCGTACATTAGCATTAGGGCGTTACGTCTTCGCCGTATTTATCTCGATAATAATCAAAAAGTAACCAAATTTTGGAATAATAATAACGTTATATATCACATTACTTTTAAGCATATCGAGGTAAGTACTTGGTTTCTTCCGTAACATCGTTAATAAAATCCGCTGATTAATACAAATGTTCGGGGAATGGCAGATCGAGGGTAAAAACTTCTGGGCGGCCGCAAATGCCCAGTCCAATATAATTAGGTACCTCCAGTCAGTAGAAGACTTGGTAGCTCATTTAGTATACGTCGAAATTTATCGGGCCAGTCCTTTAGGTCATTTCATGGCTGCCCTTGCCAAAAATCCCAAATACGTTACTAATTTGTTCATTCAGGCATTCGGTATACCTAGCCTAATACCTTACGAATTCTACGAAAAACGACATATAACATCGAAGCATCTTAATTAATGCGGAATATACCTATTCTTTAGATGCTGGTCGATTGCTAGCTTTTCTAACGGAACTTATAATAACTATATCGGATTTATCGAAAGGTATAACTATATTTTCCGAGACGAACGGTTTAAGGCATTTAAGGCCAGCTTTTTACGATTATCCCGAATTAAAAAGGATATTCGTGCAGAAACTTATTTCATCATCAAAATATTCGATAAGAATTAACTTCGAAATAAGATAGAAAAATATGTTTACTAATTCCCGGTTCCGGGCGAATATAACGGAACGTACTAATTATAAGTAAAGCATAATAATTATTATATAAGATATCAGTAGGCGGAACGGTAACGAAATTTAAGGAAATTTATAAGAACTTATAAAAACTTAAAGAAATTTAAGGGAACTACTATACTTTAATTTTTTACAATTAATCGCGTTAATTTCTTCCGTTTTCCTAATCGTATCGTTTTTATCGTATCGCTATCGTTTATAACCGCATAATCTTTAAGTCGGCTATTTAATAACTGCACTTTAATATTTGTTCTTATAGGTTTTAAAGTTTTAGGCTGCTAATCTTTAAGTAACTCGATATTCGCAATATCTAAAATGTCTAATATCGTATCGTCGGGTTACTTAAAGAATGGTCTCGTCCAGTCGTTTTTTTATAGGTTAATCGGCTTCCAATATCCTTTTTTATTTTTTACAAATTACTTTAATTTATTGGTAAAAAAGGTACCTTACAACTTCGTTTTATCAATTTTTTTCAAACAGTAAGTACTTAAACTAATATATTATTAATTAAATACGGGCTAATTTAACGGTACTTTAACTTTATATCTTTGGATATATTTATATGTCGTAACGTATTATATAATAATACTAGGTCGTCCATTTCTAGAAGTTTATTTTTTATCTTGTTTTTATTCTTTTTATTCGTTAATTTAGTTACTTTGCGGCGTTACTTAGCAATCACTTTGGTAACCTTGGCCACATTTTCAGCTTTCCTTTTTAGAAACCGATTTTTTTACGTAATCAAATTTTCTTTCGGCGTATCTGGGTCCCAAGTTATAATTTTCCATGTCGGCAGGATTATCTTAATCGGTAAAAGCGTTTTTTGTCCGTATAGCAGTTTATAAGGGCTAAGGCCATAGCTTTTCATAATGGTATTGTCGGCGAAGACCATCTTAGGCAAAAGCTTAATCCATCCTTTGCCAATCCTATTCGTCGCCTTCATCAAAACTTTAGCGATCGGGATATGTCTTTTTTCGACTAGACCTTGTCGCCAAGCTGCATACGCGGTACCAACTTTCCTTTTAATCCTTGATACGTCGCAGGCTTTAATAACCTCGCCCTTGTTTTTAAAGCCTCCGTTAATTTTGATCTTAATCGGGACGTTATATTGATAAAAGGCGTACTTATTTAAAAACTTTTTAATTATTATTAACGTAATTAATTGTAGGGTTTTAATTTCCAAATAATTAAATAATTCGCACTTAACTTCGACCGTAGCTTTGCAACTATCGTTATTAGGCATAAACTAAATATTGATCATTTAAACAATTACTATATTAATCGGCTGCGAAAATTTATAACCTTTTTCGAAACGTCGATCGGCTATTTTTTGGCATTTAATATACGCAAACATTACCTTCCGAATATAGCCAAATATACTACGTTAATACAAAGTTGCTATGCAACGATAGGTCGAATTTCGCTTTTTGTAACCATAATCCTTATAACATTATTTAATTACCGCAAATCGCTTTTGCTCGGTATTAACCATTTGCCGGCTGCCGTACTTTTTATTTACCTTATGCCAAAAAATACCGTCCTAAACAAAATAATTTAACGTCTCGAATTTAAAAGCATTTCACTTTTTCTTTAAAGCATTATCGAATCGATTAGGAAGATTCAATATCGTTAAAAACTTAACGTACTTTTGCAACTTTTTTAACTAATTCCCAATAAAAGGTCCTTGTTGCCGATCCGTATTAATAAGTATAAAGGCTGTACTAATTAAAATAAGGTTAAATCGAATAATATTAAGCTGGATATTAATAAAGTTATCGATTTTTTCCTTTTATTAATTGTTTAACGCGTTAAAAGCTTTAAGTAACTTTCGGAATAAACCGTCCGTTATTATATTTTTTTTAATGGAGATATATTTAATTTCGAAATCGAACATTTTTATCTAGGCGATTTAACGAATACTTATAATACCAAATAAAAAGCTTAAGAAATTATTAATTTAAATTACCAGCACCTTAACGGTAATTTCCAGTATAAATCGGGTTTTATAAATGTAATTCCGGAATCTTTTTAAAATTTTAAAAACAATTCGACATTCCAATTTGCTAACGTCGTAATTTAATTTAATACCCTTTTAAATACTACTTTTAAAACGCGCGGAATATTCCATTCTATTAATCAGTTAACCGAAAATACTTTTAAACCTTTTTTTGCTTACGTTTATTTTTACAATAATTTTTCCGGCATTAAGGCTATAATTTAAAATAATTAAAATCGGAACAGTAATAATTGTTTTCTTAACGCTTTTGATTACTTAGTTTTAATCAAGGCTTTAAATAAAAGGTTAATTCCTCCGGAATAAGCGTATAAAAAGCTTTATTTTAATAACGAAATACGTAATAAATATTCGATAATAAACGATAATATTTAGGAAATTTTTAATTTCTGAAACGTTTTTACATAACTGGATTTTTAGGATTTTTTCTACCTTAATTATATCTAATCGCCGCTTATTCGTTCCGTAAATAAATCCGATTATAACGGTTATTTTTTAATACCATTAAAACCTTTTTATATTAATCGTTATACCAGTAAACTTACAGTTAAAAACGGTTTTGTTTATGTTAACGATATATTTATAAACGAATCGCCAAATTCTTAGAAAAATTTCCTTATCGTTATATTTTATCTTTAAGCCTTTAACTTTAACGTTATTAACAAATGGTCGGGCAATATCGAGCATTAAATCGTTTAAAATCCTCCTAATTACTCGGCAGAAATAAGCTACAAAGTTGGTAAACCTTTAAGATATAATGGTATACCTTAAAAGTTTTAACGGTATCGCGAAAGTAGTAAAATTTCTGTTAGCTAAAACCAAAATAACCTAATCGTAACCTAAAAAAAACTTTACCAGGATAATTAAAAAGTATATAACAAAATCCGCGGAAAATTCGTCGCAGTTATCCGGCATAAAAGTATTTCGCAAAATAATAACACTTAATTTAATCGCTAAATTAATCAATCAAAACTTACTATCCTCTTTTCGATTAAAAACTAAGCATTTTTATATGCAGCATAATATTATTCAAAAATATTTCGCTAAATACGCATTTTCAATATTTCGATCAACTTATTTTTCATACTCGCCGGCACTATTATGCCCTTAACTTATTATACCTTATAAAAAATCGTTCGAATTTTATAATTTAATACGACATTTAATTTAATTTTGCCATACTTTTTCCTATCCCAAATTAAGATAACTTTTTTGCGAAAAAGTATCTCCTTAAAAAAAGCTTTCTTTATACGGGTAAATTTATTTCCTAACTAATTAAGAACTTTATCGGCGCGTTCCTTAATAAATCGGGTTTTTCGGAACATAATAATAAATTTAAGGAACAAAGCAGCCAAAAGTATACCAAGCTTATCGGGGTTTTCTCCATCCTAATTAATAACTTGTTAAGCTTTCTCGAATTCCTTAACTTTCCAATTCGGGTTTCCAAAGGGTACTAATCCATCAAAAGGTACATCGTCGACAGGGACTAATTTCTTCTACTTAAGTTTATATATCGTATTAATTTAAACGGTCCGATTATTGTTAATTTTCTGTTACATTTCGTCCTACAGTATTTTATATAAAGCATTCGCTAGTTTTTCGTCGTTAAATTGGTTTAAGATTTTATTTCCGGGTTTTAATTTATTACTAATAACTTTTTAAATAATTTTCGCATTTTAATTAACGTAGGTATTATTAACCGAAAAAATATAAAAGCTTGTAACTTACTTATCTATCTTTTGGCTCGTTAACCTGCTTTCGCCAGTAAAGCAATTTATTAATTTACCGGCTGCTCTTTTTTAAGCTTTTCGTTAATACGGATATTACGCGTAATTCGTCCTACAGAAATCAAAAAGATAATAATCTTCGACGGGCCAAACTTTAAAGTTTCTTTTATTACGTCCGGATCTATATTAAGCGTTATCTTCAATTTAGCCATAAAATTAAGTCTTAAAATTAATGGTTACGCAATATAATAATTATTAATAACAAATAAAAAATTAGTAATTAATCGGCCAACTAACCAGACGGAAATTTCGATTATACTTTCGAATAAAGTCCTTTTTTGAAAATTAAAGCCTAAAAACGATATACGGGTTCATCGCAGAACCAATCCATATCGCTTAACGTACGATACAATTATAACGCTCGATTCGGCTCCAATATCAATAACTCCATTTATTAAGTTTTCGCTATTTCTGTAACCTACTTTAACTACTAATTTAGATAAAGGGGTAATATATTCAGCTAAACTGCATTACTAAATCGATAAAATTTTGGCTTCCTTTTAACTTTTTACTTTATAATCGATATCTATGATAAAAATCTTAACGGATCTTTTTACTTTTAAACTTTTGATTTTTGTATTTCGGCCTCGATCATTTTAATCGTTTTCTTATTCTTGCAATTAAGTATTTCCAAAGTTTTGGCGGCCATAAAATTCTTAAAAGCTTTTCCGAAATTTGGGCAAACCTTGATTAATTCGGACTAAATAATTTTAAACTTTTTTTTGGAATTCTCCCGGATCTTTTTCTCCTAGAATTTAACTATATACTTATTAATCAAGCCTTTATAAATAAAGATATTATCCGTTTAGATAATATCGTTTATCTAAAAAATACTGGCATTTATTTAAAGGATGTTATTTATCTAAACGCCGATTTCCATATTATGGAACGAAAATCCTTCGTATATTAGGTTATTTTCGTTAATGTCGTACTCGGTTTTATTTCTTTTTACGCCTTGACATTCGTTTTTTATCCTTAAAACGCTTGGCTATTATAACGCTAATAAGCATAATCGGCTAATCAAAATCGTCGATCTCCAGGACTTTAATATCCTTCAAATGCCGGATACCTTTACTCTCGATAAAGTTACTCTATAACTATTTACGTAACGGTACTTCTTGATAAATGGCTTTCCGTTATAGTCGACAAAATGGGTCATATTAATCTCGGTTACCCTGTTCTAATTAATATCAGGCTTTTATTAATTTGGCTTTAAAATCGTAATATACTTTTAAAGTTTAATTAAACTATTAATATCCGGGTCGAAACTGGTTAATTAACTATTTACTTCCCGGAAAATGTCGTTTCGGTAATCAAAATACCGCATCTCCTCCTTAAATCGGGTAAGGAAAACTGGCGAACCATAAATACATTTTAAAATCTTTTTCCAAATTAGAATTTACTGCTTAATCACCTAACTTTTAAGGACCTAAAGGAATTAAATTATGCCTAACGTTGCTTTATTTTCCGGGGATCCAAAAAAAATAATATATCCGTCGTCGGCGAGTAAAATTAATTTTATAATTTCTATGTTAATAAACAAACGGCATTTTTGCATAATATGTCTTAACTTTAAGCAAAACTAACAAGTACCTTAATTAAAATTGCCAAAACGTCTACCTTAACCTTAATAACCTCCACGGTAACCTTCTTAACCTCGGTATTTATTTCGTTTACAATAAAAGCTTAATCAAATATAATTATCCGGCTAAAAATTAACTGCATTAATTGACGGATCAATATTATAGTTATATACCTAAAGTACTTCTTATTCTGGCAGAACGTAATACTGTAATATCCGGGCTACTTTTCGGTTACGCATCTTTTCTTTAAAAGCTTTTAGGTTTTGGATTTATCGAACCTATACAATCTTTAAGTCCTGCAGCGCATTCGTAATCTTTAACACCTAATTAATACGGTTAAATAATTTTGGTTACGGTTAAAGGCTTTCTAGTCGTTATTATTTAAGCTGTTAAATCGGATAAAACCGCTTCTTTTTTTTTTAATTAATGTCGAAACAAATATCTTTTTACTATCGCCTACGCCCTTCATATTTAAATTTTTTTGCCTTATTTAAAGCCCAATCTTTAATTAATATCGAAACATTATCATAATTAGTTACGTACAGGTTTTTTAATTTTATGTACAAATTGTTAAAAATCCTTTCGAAACAGTTAACAAATAACCCTTTTAATAAGCTTTTAATATATTCGTCCTTGGTAACTATTTTACCTTTTTACTTAGCTTTTTCTAGGATATCTTTTACTTTAACAGCATATTTTAAACAATATTTATAAATATAATTAAAAATATAACGTTAAGCTTATTTTATTAAAGTTCTTAATCGATTCTTCGCGGTCCGAATTTGCTTTAAATTTTACAGCTTAAACGTTTTTAAGATATGCTTAAACGCTTCGTTTTATTAAGTTACGTTATTAAGTACAACTTTAACCCGGTTTTTTATAAAAGGGATATTAATTTAATAAAGTAACTCGGGAATTGTTTCAAATTCTTTAAGTTTATATTTCGTAAACAGTTTGTTAATTTCTTTAAGCTAATCGATAACTCCAGTTCCTAAAAAGCAAAAATTCGAAAAGGCCGATAAATGCGAAAAAATTACAAAAAACAAAAATTTGTTTATAATATTAATAAGGAAATCGTAATTAAACTAATTAATAGGTCCAAAAAGTATAACGTCCGGTATAAATACTTCCAGTCCTATAAATAACTCCGAATTCTAGGCTGATATAATTTTTCGTTTTTGTAATATATTGATAACGATTCCAGGGTTTACTTAAATAATCGTATCATTAACTGGCTTTAAGGATTTAATCGGATTGCTAATATTTTAAAGTTTAATTTCGCTAAATTTACTATCGTAAAGGTTCTTTATTAATCGGTATTAGGCGGCTATATTTAAAGCAGAATTTTGATTTTTTATAAGGCTAGAAATGTTCGGTACTAATAATAATCCGTATTATAAATAAACCTAAGTAACAATTTTAGAAAACTTTAATGGGCTTCTGAAAAACCTGCTAAAGTTTATTTTAAATTAATTAATGCTACCAGTCCTTGAATTATTTATGTTTTAAAATATTACTTCAAACGGAATATATTTAAGCAGGGTTGATAATGTAGTCTGTAGTCATTAGTCATTTTTTAGTGACTAACTGACTACTGTAGTTTTAGTCACGTTACTGACTAACTAATGTAGTTTTAGTCAGACCACTAACTAACTAATATAGTTTTAGTCACCTTACTGACTAACTACAAATTAATGTAGTTAGTCTTAGTTAGTCACTACAAATAACTAATAACTAAAGGGTTTTTTTTACAATTTTTCATTTTTTTCAAAGATAAACTTCCATACGTTTTGCATTTTTTTTAAAAAAAAATTCTAACTTATATAAACTTATTATTATTTTATAAATAGAACTTAACGCTAACATATAAATCTAACATACTTCCCTTTTACTTTTACTTAACATTTAATTAATTATAAGGTTAAAATTTTAAATTTATATAGTAATTGCTTATACAGCTTTTAAGTTTATTATATACGATTTGATTCTGTTTTTCTTTGTTAAGTTATTTTTACCCTTTTAAACGGTTTTTTTTTTTTTACTTTTGACAAATTAATAAAGTTATATATTTTTATCTAACCTCCCCTTTCTGTATTTTATTACTCCTTTTTTTTCAATTTAAGGTTTCCTTTATATTACATTTTTTAACCCTGCATATCTTTAATTTTCCAGCTTTTTAATAATGTTAACTATTGAACCTTTTCTGGTTGGATTTTATGTCTATTTTTATAAATAATATTACTAAAATTATTACAACCCCTTTCGATTATAGCTAAAGTTGCGGCAATAGCTAAATATCCTCTAGGCATAATAGCTAATATAAAAAACAAGGTCGATTAATTTTCTACCATGATAAAACCCTTGTTTATTTAAAGTTAATTATATTTTATATCGCTTTATAACCAAATACAGGTGTAAATTTACTCCTGTAGGATATTATCCTTCGTTTAAATACATATTTAATTCTTTATCGCGCTACGTTTGGGATTATATATATAATTAGCGATTTATATATGTGTTATAAGAATAAATAGTATTATATCCGAAATGTTGTAATAATAACATTTGAAAAACAAAACGCCAATGCTTCTTTATTTTATTTTTGTTAATAAAATCTGCTAATATTTACAAATATTCTTTTAAAAAATAAAAAGGTCGAAAAGTTTTTTTAAAAGCTTTGTAAAACGTAAGATTTTTTTAAACAAAGCTAATGAAGTATTGATGATTCAGATATATAGCGATATCGAAAGCGATTAAACATTACAATACGATTTAAAAGGATAAATAAGGGACATAATTGGAAATCCGAACGGGAAAACAGAGAGATGATGAAAAGTTAATATTAATACAAATAAAAACTTATATATATAACTGAAATTTTGTTCTTAAACTCTGTTAAAAGTTAATTATACATTTTCTTTAAAAATGTATTTTATAAGTGGCTTATAACGGTTATAATAATAAATATAAATTTCTTTTAAAAAAAATAATATATATAGGTTGTAGTTATTAGTCATTTTGTAGTTAGTCACTGACTAATGTAGTTAGTCTGTAGTCAGTTAACTGACTAATTAATAACTACAAGGTGTAGTCTGTAGTCTGACTATTAGTCACTAATTATCAACTCTGTATTTAAGTATAAGGTAAATAACTGTCCGCGATAATTATTTTAGGTATATTTTCCCTTTCTTTCGGACCTAAAAAGTAAGTAACCTTTTCCTTTTACCTTCCGTCCGAATAATTTTATCCTAATTATCGCTACGTCGCTGGTTATTTAATCGTACCTTTTCCAACTTGCTAATTAATACTTCCATTGTTAACTTAAACGCCATAATATTTAAGCTTAATAAAAAAGTAAATCATAAATAATACCGCTTAATAATAACTAAATAAGATATTACCCGATTAACGCCAAAATGGTTTAAAATATATCCTATAACGTCTTTCCCTAATTCTTGCATTATGTTAAAGGACGTTAACGTGCCAGACAAGCTCGCGAGCCGGACAAGCTCGCGAGCCAATTTTTGGCACCTCGCAACAACCAACCCAAATAACTCAACCACAACACATCAAATTGATTCCAATCAATCGTATTCTTTTTCGCAGACCGTATCTACAACTTCTGGATAAGTGCACGCATTATATCAAAGCTTGTTGCGGACGCCATATTGCCATCTCTTCCTGCCAACCCGTCCGCAACCGCCCAACTTCAGTAACTGTTAGCAACAATTTTTTGCCACAACTTTTCTGCTAGCCAAAAGAACTTATTTATCCTATATAGCAAGCATTCATCTTTCTGGAAAACGTTTGTTCTAATCGTATAATTACGTAAGTCTCGAGTTATTGCGAAATCAAGCCCGATACGCGCTGTTATATGCCCTGCTACACGCCCCGCGAAACGCCCCGCGAAACGCCCCGCACGGACCCCCTATGCCCCCTAACGCGCTTCCAACGTGCTCCCAACGCATGCTATAACACGTTCTCCGACGTATATCTTCAACGTATTAAAGCCGGACAAGAAATGCTCGCGTATTTGGGTTAAGGATTCGGTCGAGAATAGTTATCTAGTCGGTTGGCTTTAGGTCGTACGAAATGGGGGAAATATTAACTTGGACGCGTTAGGCGTTAATCGGTTAGGCCGGGTTGGCAAGAAGGAATGGCAATACAACGTCCGCAATAAGCCTTGATATAATGCGTGCACTTGCCTAGAAGTTGTAGATACGGTTAGCGAAAGAGAATACGATTGATTGGAATCAATTTGATATGTTGTGGTTGAGTTATTTGGGTTGGTTGTTGCGAGGTGCCAAAAATTGGCTCGCGAGCTTGTCCGGCTCGCGAGCTTGTCTGGCACGTTATTCCTTTTTCGATATTCTCCTTTCGCATGCAAAATAAATAACTTTATAACCTTATTCCTTTTTCTACTCGTATTTGCTGTTTTATCTATATCGTTAATTTTGTCGTTACTGTACTTATTTTAATCAGTTTAAATCTTAATAACCACGTTGTTAGCGACGCAATTTTAGCTTTTTTAACCCTTATTAATCAACTTTTATATTTTGTTTTACTACGTAATTTTCCTATTAATACATATAGTATCCTAAACTACGTAATCGGTCCAAAACTTAGGTAATCAGTTTATGCTTTATAACCAGTTGCCTATATGCGTTCGTACTCCTTTACCGTCGTCCGAATAAAGCTATTTTTATAATAAAACGTTAATTTAACAACTTTTTTTTATTAATCGTATAAAGGGTTGCATTTTTGTTATAATCGCAGTCGTTAATTGCATGCCGCTTAAATTATCATCGGTAGCTATTGTCGTAATCGTATTCGAATCCAAATATATCTAATTAAAACCTCATCCCTTCCGTTTTTCCGACTTGTTAACCGAAAATTAAGGTCCGTCGGCAGCTGCCAAAAGCCAATATCCTTTCTTTAGCAGCTACTTAAATTAGAACAGGAAGATTCAGTTCCGATCAAAGCATTATTAAAAAGCGGGTTACGATAAAATAACCGAATGCAGCGGTAATAAAAGCAAACGAAAACACTATATTTGAGTCCGTATTAAACCAGACTTTAAAAATAAACATGAATGCTAGAGATGAATAGACGATGATCGATGATAAACATGTTTCGGGATTGCGCTCGGCGGAAAAAGCTTCTAGAAATACACATGTAAAGCTGACTAACTGATCAGCCAAGCCATGCCCCCTGGCTCGGCACCCTGCACCATTTCACCATCAACGTTTGATATAAGTATTCTTCTATAGAATTTTACTTTTTTACTATGTTAAATATTATCAGATGGTAATATTCTAGTTACCAGTCGAAAATACTACAGTTAAAAAACATTATTTCTAAAAATAAATAACGTACGTAATAATTTATATAGCGAAGGTATTCCGAGATTTTTAGCATTTTATTTTTAGTTGTTATAAGAAAGTAAACTGTGGAAATCCTGCGGTTACGGATTACCGGTATCGTATATTCGGATTTGCGCGGCATACTGTCTTGGGTAACTCGAGAAGGTGTTCTGATGCCAAGTACTCTTTACCTGGTTATCGTGCTGATATCTCCCTTTTAGGCGTGGGGACGATCGAGGTTGGAGTTTCTAGCCCCTTTTCTGGCTGATATCTAACACTCCTA